>VCRD01001375.1:52030-77788 GCA_006783055.1 Trinorchestia longiramus
AAAAAATACTATCTTAACTAGGAAAGCCACTTGGGTGGATGCCATAGTTAACACAATATTTGAAGTTGATTTTGTACCCATTGCAGTTGCTCTGACATCGAAACCTGAATTTTGGCAAATATAATGCCACTAGTAGTACGACTTGCCCCCACATCACCCTACATGCAGACAATTCGTGGACTCCAATTTTTCTTTCACAGCAATCTTTCAAATTTACAGGAAAGGAGCAGCTTTTGAAGAAACCAACGCCAAGTGGAGAGAATAATTCAGTAGTGCCTTTGGATATATATATTCACTCTTTGTTACCGATGAAACAATTGATTCTATTGTGAATGAAACAAATAGGTACACCACTCAAATTCTTCAGTCAAAGGCAGTAAGAAGGAAATCAAGGCTAGCCAAATGGATACCCACAGATGCAAAAGAAATGAGAAAGTTTCTTGGGATTGTTATATGCATGGGTCTTTTTCGAGCACCAAAAATTGATCACTACTGGTCCAAAAAAAAAGATATACAATTATTCTTTCATTCGGAATCACATGACCAGAGACAGATTCCAGTTACTACTGAATATGCTTCACTTTCATGACAATGAAGTGATTGATCGACAAAACAGGTTGCATAAAATCCAGCCACTGATTGACAGTCTTTCTCAGAGCTGCAGGTCAGTGTACACTCCGGGATCAAGTGTTGTCATCGACGAGTCTCTCATTCCTTTCAGAGGGAGAGTATTCATTAGACAATAAATTCCTGGAAAAGCCCATAAATATAGAATAAAGCTATATAAGCTCTGTACACCCAACTCGTACACTTGGAATTTTCTTGTATATTCAGGCAACATGGCCAAAGAACCAACATTTCAGCATTCGGAGTCTGTTATCATGCAGCTTTCAAGGCCTCTTCTTCTGCAGGGATTAACTATTTATGCGGATAATTTTTATTCGTCTGTTCCCTTGGCCGAAAAACTGTTGCAGGAAAAAATGTACTACTGTGGAACTGTGCGAACAAACAGAAAAAAATTGCTTCACTCCGTTACAAAGGCCAAGCTGAAGAAAGGAGAAATTGCAGGTTTGATGAACAGCAAAGGAATGAAAGTTTGCGACTGGAAAGATAAAAAGAACGTGCTAACATTGTCTACTGCGTCTGAACATTCAGGCAATCTTCTACCCTCAGTGAAAAAGAATCGAAATGGTACTGAAATAATCAAGCCACTATGCGTACTGGACTACAACACTGTTAAAATGGGGGTTGATAAATCAGATCAGATGCAGGGCTGCCATCCCTTGGGAAATTTCCCAAGATCTTGGGAAATCACTATCATCCTGGGGATATTGGGAAATCAGAGTGAAAACCATCGAATTCTTGGGAATTTGACGTAACGATCTCATTTTTCAGTAGGTACATGCTTACAGAATAACAGTAAGATTCAAATACATATTCTCCACAAATGGGGATATTTTTAAATTATTCTGAGGTGAAAATCAATCTCGTAAAATACTCGTTCAAAGTTCGTTAAGCACACGTTTGTAACTAATGTGTGCCGGCTACAGCAATCGGGCAGGGCTGCCATTCCTTGGGATATTTCCCAAGATCATGGGAAATCACTATCTTCCTGGGGACGTTGGGAAATCAGAGTGAAAACTTTCGAATTCTTGGGAATTTGATGTAACTATCTCATTTTTCATTAAGTACATGCTTACTGAATAACAGTAAGATTTAAATACATATTCTCCACAAATGAGGATATTTTTTTATTAATCTGAGATGAAACTCAATTTCGTAAAATATTCGTTCAAAACTCTTTAAACATTCGTTTGTAACACGCGTGTGCCGGCTACAGCTGAACCGGACCCTCAGTTGACCTTGAGCGATTTTGATGTGTGCGCTCGCCTTGTATCTGTGCTACAGTGGACACTATCAAGTCTAATCTTCAATAGCCTTAAACATGGAGCCTCAGAAGAAGAAAAAAAATTGTATAATCTGTCATTCAATAATGAATGATTGAATGACCCAGACTTCAAAGCCTGGTTAGAACAAGATAAACTCGACGAAACTCCAAGCTATTGCAAACTTTGTAACTGTACCATGAAAAATGCAAACAAATCAGCTTTGATCAAACATCAAGCTTCTGCCAGACATAAAGCTAATTTTGAAACTGCAAAATCTTCTACCAGTATTACTCAATTTATTACAAAATCAACACTAACAGAATCAGAAGAAAGAGCAAAAAGTGACTTGCTCATGGCAGGATTTTTTTCTGAGCACAACATCCCATTTGTTCAAGTAGATCCCTTCACGGATTTTTTGAAAAGAGTGTGTTAATGAAAAAAACTAAAGTTTCCTATGTTATACAAAATGGCATTGCTTCATATGAAAAATTGGCGCTAGATGAAATTTGTAGGAATCAAAAATTCTCAATAACAATTGATGAAAGTACTGACATTTCTGAAACTCAAATACTAGCAGAGGTTGCGCGATTTTTCGATTTGAAAAAGTTAGATGTAGTTGATGCTATTTTTTATTCAATTCTAGTAGAAAATAGAACCGCGCAAAGCCTTTTTGATGCCGTAAAAGCGGTCTTTGAAGAAAGAAATGTTCCTCTCCACACTATTGTTGGATGTGGAAGTAACAATTGCTCCACAATGATGGGGAAAATCAGTTGCTTTCAAAAACTGTTAGCAGATGAAATTCCATCAGTTTTTATTATGGGTTGTGTCTGCCACTCGTTTACTCTTTGTGCAAGTAAGGATGTCAGCGTTCTACCTCCATATTTCGAGCGTTTCATCAGAAACATATCTACTTATTTTTCTCAAAGTTGAAAGAGAATGAGAGATTTCCATCTCATTCAAGAAGTTACGAAAACAGTGCATCATAAAATTCCGAAACTGGCACAAACAAGATGGCTTTCGCGCGAAAGCGTAATATCATCTATTATGATGCAATACGATGCATTGGTCCTCTTCTTTCAGAGTGAATAGTAGAAAAATGACTTTGATGGTTGTAAGAAGATACACGAGACTTTAAATGACCACGGAACGAAACCAATGCTATTATTTCTACAGTACATTTTACAGAAAATAAACCGTCTCAATATTAAGTTCCAGTCAGAACATTTAAGACTACACCAGCTCTACATATCAGTCTCTACTAAGTTCAGAGACTTACTAAGGTTCTTCATCAAAGAAGTTATCATGAAAACAAGAAAGTTATCTGAAATCGAGGTACACAATAAAAAATTATTTAAAGACATCGATGATGTCTATCTTGGTGGGAAAGCGATCTTCCACTTGCAGAAAAACCCCTCGAAAAACGATGCTCTAAACAAGAGATTTCGAAACGATTGCTTGCGTGTACTTGTTGAACTCACTTCGCAAATTGAAAAAGTTTTCCATTTAGTGAAGATGGAGTCATTTCAAAATTGAGAGTGCTGGATCCAAAAGTAGATAGTGACGTAAACAAGTCTCCGTCAACGATTGCTCCTTTGGCTCTGCATTTCTCTTCAATCGTAAATGAAGACCATTTGAATGAATTAGATGATCAGTGGCGCAATAATTATTGCAGACAGTCTGCATCCGACCTGAATCGAGCCGCAGAAAATACAAGATACTGGTATTCACAAAAGGATTTAAGGGACGTTTCGGGTAATTGTAAGTATGCGCTCCTATGGAATTTATGGCTACGCTAACAGTTCTCCCACATTCGTCAGCATCTGTTGAGAGGATCTTCTCTCAGATAAATTGCATAAAAACAAAAACAACGAATGCATTAAAAACAGAAACAGCAAGAGATCGATTGTTAGCAAAACAGTACATGAAAAGAAGTTCTTCAAAGTGCCTAAACTGGGAGCCGGAGAAATCATTAATAAAGAAGGTTGAAGACGGAACTATTCATCAGCTGTATGAAGCCAGACTCAAAAAACAGAAAGAAAAGGTTAATATAAGTCTTTATGCTGTAGACGAGGAGGATAATGAAGAAAATGATTATTAAATAGGGTAAGTGACGTTAAATTTTCCGTTTTTTTAAACATTTATGACATCTGGGGAAATCTTGGGAAATTTAGTTGGTCACCCTTGGGAAAATCGTAAAATCTGAATGGCAGCCCTGATCAGATAGCATCTTACAATACTGCACTCAGAAGAAGCACGAAGTGGTACCGTAAATTTGCCATCGAGTTGTTGACAGGAACTGCTGTAACAAATGCCTGGGCACTCTACAATCAGTTTTATAGCCAGCAAAATGCAATGGGTATGACCGAATTCAAAGAATGTCTAGTTATGTCACTCATTACAGGAAAAATGAATGAAGAAATGTTTCTAGAACCAAAGCGTTGCGATATTGGAAGCCTGCGTTTCCGCCATGCATTAGTTGAAGCCTAAGGACCAAAGCGCAAAACAAGAAAACGCTGTAAGCCCTGCTATGATATTATTGCTTACAATGAAGGTAGTTCAGTAGCGAGACGAAAAGCAAGGAGAATGAATACCTTTTGTGACTCCTGTGATGGAAAGCCATTTATCGGCGTATCTTGCTTCTCATTGAAGCATTCACCTCGAGTTTAGGGGTGCTTACAGACGTCCAGTGTTTATTGTTTTTTCTATAATAATTTACACTTGAGCCAGGAATACATTTTCCAGCATTGGAATACTGTAATGTCTTTTCTTTCGCTTCATCATGCATTTTTATCCTTTATACCCACTGAGTAACTTGTGCTTGATTTGTACTACTTACATTTTCTTGATTAAATTTTATAACATTATTATATGCTTTTATAACCATTTTACTCTATACTCCATCAAGGCTTCATCAGGAGATGACCCTGGTTTACGTCGTATATGAATTTTTTAGAAAGTTATATTTTTTAACGCGTGTACCATACATGGCGCACGTCGCAATTTGGAACATCATTGCGTGTACCACATATGGCGCACGTCGCAGTCAAAGTGTTAAGTTATGCTGCAAATATCTGAAAAAATGGTAGTCGAAATGAGAAATATCAGCCAAATAAGGTAGATGAGGTAAAACTTCCCAATTGAAGTTCATAATTTTTTCCTGAGTTATTCATGCAGTGTGAGGTCTAGCATTGTGGTGCTGAAGCGCATTTTTTCTCTTGAGTAACGCTAGTATTTTTCTTTATAGAACAATTTTTAGATCATAAACCTGCGAATAATATTTTGTAGCCGTTATTGTTTGGTTGGATATAGTAACTCATAATAAATTAATCCTCTTGTGTTCCACCATAAACACAGCATAATATTCCTTGGGTGTAGTCACTGTTTTGGTATTTGATGTGGACTTCGATTTCGATCTAACTATTATCTTTTCCCTTCAATATTGTTGTGAAAACCTCATTTTTCGTCTCTAGTGACAACTCTTTCCAAAAATGGATTTCGATGGTTTCTTGAAAGGAAAGATGTGCAGACAGTCAATCTTCGTTCTTTGAGCATCAATCAAATCGTGAGGAACCCATTGTCCAATTTTTGAAATCTTTCTCAGTTAATGAAGGTATGAAGTTATGGTGGTATGAATTGTATTAAATTGTTGAACTAATTTTCTGCTAGTTAATTTGGGATTGACCTCAGCAGCATCTTTAATGACTTTTTGATCAATTGATTTTGATCTTCCCAATTTTGGTGGTCCTTAAAGTTGAAATCTCCAGATGAAAATTTTGCAAACTACCGTTGGCATTTTTGATCATTCAAAACATTCCTCCCATTGACAGTTCGAATGTTTCTTGCAGCTTCTGCAGAAAAAGTTCCTTTTTTGGATTCATAGACTATACAATGTCCTAGATGCTCCTCTTAAATTCCATTTCCTGAGGGTTAAACCAGTCAAAATTGATTTAATATTACTAATTATTTTTCCTGATAGACTTATGTATATATTAGAGCCCCAATTTAGTTGGAAATGAATTATTTGTATAACTCTAAGGAGGCGGCAAAGTAATCAAATAAAAAACGATATGCAGCCACAGTGGTCGAGTGGTCTGCGGCTCGTGTTCTGTATCGGGTCTCTGCTTCATGTAGAAAGACTGCGGGTTCGAACCCAGTCAAGGACACGAGTTATTTCTCGTACGCCGCGCCATGCAATTAACCCGCTAAGCACTCAACTCCCCGCCCATGAAGACGCCCATCAACCTCCCGGGATCGTCGCATGGAGCTCACCATCACCCTTACTCTTAGAATGTTAACCTTAAGAATTTGAAAAACCAATGTACTAATGTCTATGTACTGTGTACTCGATTGGAAATAAAGATTGTTTGTTTGTTTTACTTTCTTTCCAACTTGATACTGTGTGGCCCGACAAATGGTCACGAGAGTTGAACATTCGTTTCACTGTCGAATCGTCGTCTGGACAGGCGAGCTGATGCTGCTCCATATCAAAAGATATCTCTTGATGAAAACATCCAAACAATGAAAACGATGCAAACGACGCAAACAATGCAACCAATGCAAACGGTCCAAACGACGTAAACTGTGCAAACGTCAAACAATGAAAACTATTCAAATGATGCACAAGCTGCAAACGACGCAAGCAAACTAAGACACTGTTACAAGCAGGTCTACGTGCAAGGCTCGTGCTGTGTAAGGAGCGTAAGCACAGAACTGGAAATCCTCTCAGTCTGAAGACGACGGTCAACACAACGCCTTCACCGTACAGTAGCGGCGGACGAAGGAGCGTTTTCAGTTGTTCGTGTTGCAGAGAAGCACAGTAGAGTTGGTTTCCTGGCATTGCCCTGTAGACATGAAACAGTGATGGTCTACTTGTAGGAATATTCTCTCAATGGTCATTAAAATGTTTTATGAAAACTATGAGCTTCGGCTGAAATAATGTGGAAATCAATAAAGAACTTTGGCTTGAAATCTGTTATTAGAGACGGAAATTATCCTTATTCAAGTTTGATTCTTTACAATAGTTGAAATTTTGCTGATACAATAACCATGTGGCCTGTCTTCAGTTCGATACAATAACTACGTGGTCCGCCAGTTCACTTTGTTCAGATAGAAAAACCAAATGGTATGCCTGTGTACTTTCTTCTGCAGATACAATAACCGCGTGGCTTTTTTGTTCACTTTCTTCAGATACAATAACCGTGTATCCTACCTCTTTACTTTGTTCAGATAAACTAACACCATTGTTTTCATGAACGGATGCTGCATTATTGTTAATAATGCTGAGGAAATATGCTCATGGTAAACAAAATATTTCATAAACAATAATGTTCCTGGCCAATATATTGTTGTAATAAATCCCGTTTTTATGAATAAGGTTACAAAGTGCATACAACGTTAGGGGAAGCACAAGGGAGAATTATTGGGTTGCTATGAAGTGTGTAGGTCTGCCAGCTGCCCTTTGCTGTGTTGGCAGCTTTCCAAGAACGAATCTATTGTGTTGCATATTCTGAGTGCATTGAGAATCTAAGTTTCATTCTTGTATTGTAAAGGGCCAAGAGATGCTTTAATGATCTGATGTATGAAAATCTTTGATTTTTGTTCCGAATTTTCGTTTGTTAATTCTAACTCGAAACTTTGCCTTCTTTTACTTTGTATTCAACGAGAATATGTCGTTATTAGATACACATGAAAGACGTTGTGACTTTAGAGAAGAAATTTTTAACCCCAGTTTCAGAAGTGAAACCTTTGGAGAGATTCGATTTGGAGAGTTTCGAGTAGCATGAGTAAATCAAACGGCAACCAAAAAAGAGGGGAAAATAATGGAAGATAACATGAACCTTTTTAAATCAACCAAAGACTTATAGCTTGTTTAAGCCATCCAACGTTTCATACCAGAAAGCGAGCAGAAACTAGGCATTCGTACGCGTGCAGAAAATAGAAGTAAAGCTCAAAATGAGTAGGATGCTCTCCTAAAATTTTCAAAATGATTGTTATTTCACCCGGCACAGACCTAATAATTGTGCATTGCATTATCTTAAGAAATTGTCGTTACATTTTGGATGAGTGAAATCAAAATTTTGAATGCTTGAAAAATCTTTCTATGTCTTTGATTGCCAAAATTAACAACTTAATCCCGAACATGTAAATTAAATTACGAACGAACGGCAACCTTATATTCAGTCTCCACGGCTTGGAATAAAAAACGTGTGGTTACGAATCAAAAAGCTTATTCGTTGAAAATCTCATTATTATGCTAGAACACACAGTTTTATAATATCGACATAAATATTCAGAATTTTACTTTTTAAAAATACAGGAATTTATATTGTCTTTCCGTGTTGCATAAAATTTGGAAATATTGTTATGAATTCTGTTACACATTTAATAGTTTTTTCATATGATTTCTACAATTTCAAACTCTTCTAGTTAATAATTGATGTATTGTTTTAATATATTTTAAAAGCTACTTATCGTCCTACGAACGAAGGATTGCTTTACGTTTACGTGAGTGCGAGTTATGATAAAACAACGTTTGCGTTTGTCATCCGCTGATAAATTAAATATTTTAATTCGCTGAACCAAGTTCCTAAAAGTTGGATATACACTAACTATTACTCCACATCAGTTTTCATTGGCATTAACATTGCTGCATACCTAAATTCTATATTTAATCAGAACACATTAGAAATTAAAATGTAGTACCTAAGTCGAGTTCAACGGTAAATTATATAATTTTGAATTGCAATGACGCTTGATACATAATATGGCGGACATGTTGTGCAAAATTCTTAACGCTGATTTATTTAAAGTCTGTTTATTGTGGATATGATTATGACCACCAACTTACGAACACAGTTTTCAAAGTTTAATTCTCTCTTTCATGCAATTTGTCAGCCCACGTGAGCGGACGACGGCAGCAAATCTGCAATCTAGCACTAATTATTCGTTCTCAGTTCCTTGAGGTTTTTCGTTTACTGAACTAAATGTATTAGGTAATATTATAAACGTTAGAAGAGAACATATTAGAAGATTATATTGGGCAAAAGATTATTGTGTAATTAAGTTTATGACATTATTCACAAAATTTACCTAATGATAGAAAATTTTTATTAACCCAAGTATATTTCGTAAAAAACTCAGTATATTTAGGTTAATATCTCAGGTTTGCATTTTCTTTTATACCGACTCAATCCTCTTCAGACCTCAGGTGTTCCATAGGGCAGCAATGAATCTCCGCCATCCAGCCATTCTGGGTGCCATAGCTTCCACCACTTCTATACTGAGACCATGCGCCACAGTACAGTAAAGAGAAGTACGATCATATGGGGGGGTTGGCAATGACCACCCCAACAACGGTTTTCAGGCGGGAACGTGATCCATGACGTAATAATTGTATCTTGGCGCTAATTGGTAAATTTTTGAAGAGGCGGGGCTTCGGTTTCAAACGCCGAGATGATAGAAAACACTCACGGGCATGGCTGGCTTCGAATGTATGACCTCATAACCGCAACTTTACTTCCAATCCTTTACCCACTCGGCCACGGGAGCTATAGCCTCACGCGACGTTTAAACCATTTTAACACTAGCACAACGAAGTGGGCCTGGGAGGTTCAATGTCAAAATTAACTAGCCCGTCTAATATAGTATTCGTGAACCTCACTTAATAATAACATTTATAGAACATGTACATATTACTTCTCTGTTACGTAATTTGAAAGAAAAATAATTGAAATATGACAGAATTCAATTTGTTGGACTAAAACTCCTCATTGTGTTCCTCGATCTAGAAAATTATACACTTCACTGTAATGTGAAAATTTTACTTTTTTGGTTTTAATTCATCGTATTCTCATAGTGAATATCACGACTGATGAATTGATTTTTGCACCTTCTATTATGCATGAACTGAGTGGACTCAGAGCATCCCAGAGTGTCTTATTCAATATTAACATTGTGAGTATGAATATGGAATTTCAATGGTAGAAGCGGAGCTACAATCAAATTAAAGAGAAAAATAAGATATTCCTAATAATTTCGTTATGCGCATGTGCATTGTTTGTTTAATTCTATCTCTGCACTTTATTACATCTCGTAATTCTTATCTAAATTATTTGTATTTATGCGGTAGCAAATGCACCGACCAGCATTAGACCATTGTTTCAAGCTGTTTCCCAATGTTTTTTATTGATTTGAAATCAGCATAAATTTGACAAAGTGACCGTTGGCCTGACTTGTGCGCCATGATTGGTTGACTTGCGTGTACGTCACTGAGACCCCTCGACCCCCTCCCCACACCCCACACAATTCTATGACGGCAAAATTGAATTTGCCCCTACTATTCTTTACTGTACTGTGCCATGCGCTCTCATGTCTCGCTGGATTGTCCTACACCAGGTTTCTCTTGGTCTACCGACTCCTCCTCTTCCATCAGGTGTCTAGGGTAAAATTTGCTTAGGTAGCCTGGAGGTACCTATCCGCAAGGCATGGCCATAATATCTGCATCTGCTCAATCTCATCCTCTCCACAACGCTCCGTTGTTCGGGTTTTTTTTTGGTATTCAATTCATGTGTTGCAAAATGTTTCAATGGAAACTAATGTGTTTTTATATATTGTACGGCACAGATGACATATATAGTTGCCATTCGTTCGGGTTTTCATTTACATGTGTAGGATTAAGTTATTAATTTTAGCTACTGCTTACATCTGATGACAATTGTTTTTGTTCGAGCACTAGAATATATGTTGCCACAATGAAATCAATGAAGCTTTTTCCCAGTAAAACAGATGAACAATCTGTGAATAAAAATCATTGTGACGCATGCCAGTACGGAATACATAAGAATCTCTAGCAGCGCTGACATCTTCAGCCTCACTTTCTAATTTAATAACATAATGTGTCAGTTTAATTGAAGGTGTCTTCCCTTGCACAGCTCGCATGTGTTTCTCAGACTCACACGTGACTGTGTCACTAACATCTGTGAGGCCAGCGAGACGAGGGTTTCTTACTACCTGTAAACAATCAGTTAACCATTCATTTAATGACTTTTTTGTTGTATGATTATTGGTTTTTAAAATAATTACAAATTTGTACCTTCGTTTGGGCATTTTTTCTGGGACAAGTCTGTTGTGACGATTTCACACGATCACAAACGATCAAAAGTAAGTCAAACTATCAATAAATAACTATTACTCCTCGGCACAGAAGTTACAGTGTCAGACGGTGAGTAAACTGGCTAAGAGTTTCATGGAGGACTTACACATAAATTCTTGTTAGGTTCTTGAATGAAACCAGACCAAAGCTGCATTTGCCTTGCACAAGAGTTTATATGAAAAATTTTCATCTTAATTTCAGACCAGACAATGAAAATACGGACAAATGAAAACTTCGAGTCCTGTTTACAGTCCTTAAAAAAGAAACGGTTACTCATAAAATGGTTTTTAGGTGTATATTTAATTTAATTGCTAAAGAAGCTGAAATTTGTACGATAGCAATAACAACAAAGCAATTTTTGTTATAAGTATTTGAATAAATCAACAATCACCAATAAGAATCAATAAAATTTATGATTTTCTTATAAATCACATTGCATGTATCACCAGCTTGGTCGACTCATCACCAGCTTGGTCGACTGGTGAGCGAATCTGCTTGCGAGCGGGAAGACCCGGGTTCGAATCCCGCTGCCGACATGGTTGATGCTGCTAGAAATACGGCATGGGACTTGGGTAAACAACCGAATAATTATTGAAGTAATTATCCGACCCAAGAATGGGCCACAAGGTTCGTTCCTATAGCCTCATTCTATTCTATTCTATTCATGATAACAATTTATTCGATATATGCTCACAAAATTTAAATAACGGGGTGTCATTAGAGGCAACAAAATATAAATTCCAAATTTGAAAACGGTTGAAGAATATTGCTGTAACATTAGGTATAGTTTGATTACTTGAATAATAATGCATGGTTAACACGTAACACAGGAACTTGGAACAAAAGGCTCCGCTAAACAGACACGCGCAAATCCTGCCATAAAACATTAATGCATCATTAACATCAGGCTTATTGTCTTGGTATGAACATATTTTAACCCAGAATCTTACTGGACTCCAAATTTCTTCTTCACTGCCATCCATTACAAAATTTACAAGCTTTTGAATACAACTCACCAATACCAAAATTTCTCGTCTCGGAAATAGATCTATGAACAAAGAGTAACTCCTAAGAATCCGGTGAAACGAATTCGTTCTGAATTATTTCTCCATATATAGATGGGGCACATTCCAAAATATTTCCTGTGTGAGTATTACAACAACACGTGTAGGCAGTATGGATGCTTAGTAGATCAGTAGGGAAAGGTATGTTAACGAACATATGTAGAAAAATTACTTAATTGTTAGGTGTAAACATCCAAGCTTACGTGCCTGACTTTTGACATGTCTTGCTATAAATTGGTCACACAACATGTACGTATCTACTTGATGATTTAAAACATGTGCATAATTCTGACTGCATGTCAAGCTTTAAGTACGTCTACAAACGTACGTGGGTCGTAGCATCCTATGAAGCGCCATTTGCTGAGACGAAGCTTCGCGATCTTAAGACGATGACGGACAGATTAATTAATTAATTAGTCATTTATTTCATTAGTATCTTGAATAAACATACAAAGCAAAACACATTCCTTGATTTCTCCTCTAGTGAAACATGTTTTCTTTCTGAGCCCGCAAAAAGATGTTTATGTTCAAAAATCACAGTTTTTGCAAGAAAAATTGGGATGAAACAATGAAGCTTAAAATTTTGCTGCATTATCAAACAAAACTGAAATTAACCCATTCCAAACAGTTGTCCTATATATAGTTCCTCCAAATTTTGGTCCCATTTAGCGGTTGTACTATTATAGTTCATTACATATTTTTGTTGTTGCAATCAAATGACGGTAACTAAATATAATTCCTGAACAAAATAAGGTACTTGCCAACTGGTTTGATATATTATAAACCTTAAGCTACATGTATTATTACACCAGTATAATAAGGTCATATCCAGCGCTTTGTTGTTTAGTGCTGTGTTGTACCTTGTTGTCTGACATATTGATGTTGCAAATGTATTTCTTGGTGCATATAGGACATATTTTTCATTTCGTGTGTTAATATAATTATCCAATATTAGATTTATATGATGTTAAAGCAAATATCATCAAAGACAAATAAGTGCTTGGTGACATCCCCACTCTCTACCGCCATGTTTTCTATTTTCATTCAACACCATTATTACCTTTCATCTGTTATCGGTAAAAATTTACACTTCTTTGCAGATTATTCAAATATTTTTGCAGATTGTTTATATATTATTGCTGATCATTCATATTTATATATTCACCCTTTGTAATGGTACACAAAAAAAGGAAACTAAATCTTTCAAAGGATGATGATATTGCTAGATTGATGGAGATGTTAGATGACATAGATATGAATGATGAATTCATAGATGGCATGGAATCTATTTCTTTTGTACCATCTAACTATTCAAATAGTGACAGTGAACCAGATGATGGAAACTTTGAACAAATTGAGAACGACAATCACAATAAAAATGCTTAAGTTGATGAGAATCAACACGATTTATGGAGTAACACTTCTCATAGTAATAGAAATGCTTTTGATTTCATTGGTAATTCCGGTGTTAAAATTCACATTGAAAGTGATACAACCCCATAAGAAATATTCGAGTCATTCATTGGTGGAGAAATAATTGAATTTATAGTAGATAAAAATGACAAATATGCTGCAAAATTTATAAATGAAAAACTACTGGCAGGTAAACTATCAAGAAAAAGACGTGATCTATTGTGGCATGATACAAATGATTGTGAAATTCGTACTGTAGGCTAATTACCGTTGTAGTGCTTCAAGGAATAGTAAGTAAACCTAATATAGATGATTACCATTCGACAAACCCACTGCTCCATACGCCCAGCTGAGAAGTGTAAATATTTCAAGCTGATTCTGAAATATTTACACTTCTCAGCTTTTTAGAAAACAATGATCCAGCGTATAAGATAAGAAAACTGCTAGATTTATTTGTGTCTAAGTTAAAGTTTAATTACATTCCAGAAAAAAAACATTAGCATAGATGAATCTCTCTTACTCTGGAAAGGAAGGCTAAGATGGAAAAGATACATACCTCAAGAAAGCAAAATTCGGGATGGAATCATTTATACTTTCCGGATCCGAGACGAGCTATGTTTGAAATATTTTGATAAACACTATGAAAGAAACCGACTACCTTACTACAATAGAGACTGTAGCTGACAACATAACACAGCGTTCCATAGTAGTTTTCCATTTGTTAGAGCTTCTGCTGAACCAAGGGTACTGTCTTAGCATCGACAATTATTATACTTCACCAGAGTTGTATGCCATATTGCTGAAAAACAGTACTGATGCTGTTGGTGCAGTTCGATGTTACCGGAAAATCTGTCTCCTGTGGTTTGCAACAAAAACTTGAAGAAAGGAGAGACAGTACAACAATTTGAAGGAAAAATGATACATATAAAATGGAAGGACAAAATAGACGTATATATGTTGAATGCTATTTATAACCATATCATAAAATAAATGACTGTAGCTGGAAAAGAAACTAAAAGCAGGTAGTTTGTATCAACTATAAATACAGGGTGTCTCAAAAAATGTACTCACCTTTTAACCGTTGCTAACATGCTGTCTTCTTTGTGTTGCAGGTGTGAGGTTTGAACCGTTGCGAACATGATTCTTTAATCACATTTAATCATGTTTGCAAAGGTTCGAACCTCACACCTGCAACACAAAGAAGACAGCATGTTAGCAACGGTTAAAGGGTGTGTACATTTTTTCGAGACACCCTGTAGAAACATATGGCTGGAGTGGATTTAATGGATCAAATCACATCAAGCGCTTCACTCATCAGGAAAGGAGTGAAAAAGTACTCCAAGAAGATTGCTTTCAGACTGTTGAAAATATACATACAAAACTGTAATTGCATTTATAAAAAGAATGGTGGCCCCATAAAATTCCTCTTATTCAAGCTACAACTAATAAATGAACTTCTCAATAAACATCAAAATGGTGTTTATTGGTAGTGTACACCAAGTGTTGTTACTTTAGATTGTTGCCCCTCGCAGTTATCACGGAGATCTTTCCCAACTGTAAATGTGGATGAAGACGGAAATGAGACCAAAAAGCAGAGAAGGTGTCGCTACTGTTCTCTTCGAAAGAAGGTTAAAAAAACTATATGCAGCTGCGACATCTGCAAGATCCCATTGTGCATAACACCGCGCTTCGAAGCATTTCACGCTGGGAATGCCTCCTTGTTGGAAATGAAATATAATGCTGATGTGTGTCAATAAGAATATTTTTCCGAGTATTAGCTTTTTCGATGATATGCTATTTAACCATTATGAAAATATGTTATATATTTCTTTAATAATTTCGATTGCAATTTTTGGAGGATATGATATTTTGATCCTTTTTAAAAAGGACATCTTTATGTATTTAACAAATTTCAGTTTTGAAACAAACTTTGAATATTATAAGTTATTTCCAATAAAATATTCCATTTAATAATTCATATCCTTAAAAAATAAAATTTATATCATTTCCGTAGGTATACACATCTTTCCCATGTTGTTTAGCAGCGGTGATTAAATATAGTCTCCAACAAATCAATTTGATTCAGCGCTTGTACTATATATAGTTCGGAATATTGAAGAAAACAATTAGCGGTGGTAACTATTTATAGTTCATTAATAAATTGGTAGACTTTGATGAGCCCCTTGCCGCTTGGAATGGGTTAATGCAGAGATTCGATCATAATAGCTTGCAAATATCATGTCCTTCATACCAATGATGACTCGAATCGTAGAGTTCTCCCCTAGAGTTTAACGACTTCGATTTGCTCACAGAATAATACAGTGGGAGGCTGAAAGTATGAAAAACTATATCAGCATAGAAATAGATCCCAAATTTCTGTGTAAGTTCCTGGTAGCTAGGATATTGGCTGGTGGATATAGTAGGACTTTCATGTCAGTGTTTGATATAAAGAACTTTCATAAATTAGATAATTCAAGGATAAATATTCGTTTAAAATTTCCGGAAAACTAATTTCAATCGGCAAAAATCTCCAGACATCTGTCCTCGTGTTTGCCTATAATATATTCCGAGGCACACATACAAGTATGGTCTCAAACTAACTAATTCGTGAATGCATTGGCTACTTGGTGCCCATAGAATTAAGATACGTATCTTATGAAGTGTTGTTGGAAACGATAGAAAAGAGGCACGAGATGTACTCATGTGGACTTTACTTGGCTTGCTTTTTATTTTGTTTAATAATAGTGTGAAGTGGTAAGATAAGGTTCAGGAATCAACTACTTGGCTACATTACCACAATGATGCACTGCCTATATTTATTACGTATTAACTATGAGTTTGACATCACTATGTGTCAACCCTTAATTCTGAAATGGTTACTTCGTTTCACATAGAATATAAAATAGTTACTCAACAATTATTTTAAATCTTGAATGAATATGACGTGAAAATGCATAACTATGATATTAATGGGAATAGCGAATGTTTCTGCATTAAAGAATGAAATAATATCAAGAATAACTGTTCATATTTCTGAAGTATTAGGAACAATTATATTATAATATTACATTAATAACAAATAACGCCTTAGTCACAGGACAATTTTTGTCAATCATAAATTGGGTGTGAGCTAAGAGATTTCTCATATTTTGATAAAACAGCTAATAATCAGAGTATATACTTTCAACGGGGATATAATTACATCTTTGACTCCAAATTGAATATATGTCTGGCGTGTGCTGATTATGGCTTACAAATCTCAACAAAGAGAGAATTAAATTTGTGAAATAACCCTTGCACCGTAGTGTTGTTATATATTACTCTAGGGATCCTCTTTCGACCGCATCGGTAAAACTTTTTGATGTACAAATTAAACTTAATTCGACTTATAAATCGCATAACTGTTAAAGTGAGCAAAATTAACATGGAGGAAATAAAAGGGAAAATGAATATTGGTGACACAAGTTGAGTTTCAGTTAACATTAAAACATTTGAACTCCATTGATAAATTGTACTTTCTATGGCAAAAAAAATTTTGATTATTGGGTATTTGTTTGTGACACGAAACTCTGTCACAAAGCATTCACCGAAAGGGACAGAGTAACTTTCCAATCCGACCTCAACCGCCTTCTACAATGGACCAAAACCTGGCAATGAGCTTCAACATTGACAAATGTTCAGTAATGCACGTTGGTATGATACAAATAACCGGCATTTCAAACACACAATGAATGGCATACACATTGAAACAGTCCAGCAACAAAGAGATCTAGGATTCATTGTCACTGAAAATCTCAAACATGACAAACAAGTGGAAAAAGTGTCAAAGATGCGAGCAGGAATTTTGGTTTCATTGCACGAAACTTTGAATACAAGTCAAATAACATAATATTACCGCTCTATAAAGCGCTAGTCAGGCCACATTTAGAATATGCAATGTAACTCTGATCTCCTACCTGACGAAGAGATATTAATGAAATGGAAAAAAATTGGCGTAAAGCAACGGAGATGATTCCAGAATTTTCCAATTTCAGCTACGAAAAACGTTTTCAACACCTTGAACTTATCTCCCAGAACAAAGAAGACTGCGAGGACAACTTATTGAGACCTTTAAGTATCTCAACAGCCTTAACGATGTTACCCTGGAAGGGCTTTTCGAAATAGACGGTAACGTACGAACCAAAAATAACGGCCAAAAACTAATAATAAGAAACTTAAAGACATCTCAAGCTCTAAACTTCTTTCCCTTTAAAAGTTTTACAACTTGGAACCAGCTGCCCGAAAATATCGTTTCTGCTGGCACTGTGAACACATTTAAAAATTGTCTGGACAAATATTGGACAACCCCATTATTATAACGTACTGATTCTACGTCCCTAACTCCTGGGGTCAATGTATGATTGTGATACACGTGCGTGACTGAAATGCCTGTGCATGAGTGAAGTGCATATGACTGAATTGGCGTGCTTGATTGAAGTGCATGTGCGTGATTGATCCTATTACTTTAGACGGCATGGGACTTGGGTAACATCCCAATAATGAACCAAACTCCGTAAGATTCGAACATAGATGAACATACACACTAATTTCGCACGCCAATATACCAGATTACCTAACAACAAAACAAAATTGTGCTAAATGAAATAAAATAGTTGGTGCACCTGACACAACACACACACGCAGCACATCCTTTATTACTAAAAATAACAGAGAGCACTTTGTTCATCATGTAACAAGCACTTGCTGCACCATGTAACAAGAACTTCCTGCATTACGTAACAAGCACTTGTAAGGAGCACTTGTTGCACCATGTTACTAGGAGTACTTGCTGTACCATGTAACGAGCACTTGCTGCATCATGTAACAAGCACTTCCTGCATTATGTAACAAGCATTTGCAAGGAAAACTTTCTCCACATGTTACAAGGAGCACTTTCTGCACCATGTAACAAGTACTTCCTGCATTATGTAACAAGCACTTGCTGCATCATATAACAAGCACTTCCTGCATTACGTAACAAGCACTTGTAAGGAACACTTGCTGCACCATGTTACAAGGAGTACTTGCTGCACCATGTAACAAGCACTTGCTGCACCATGTAACAAGGAGCACTTACTGCACCATGTAACAAAGACTTGCTGCACCATGTAACAAGTACCTGCTGCACCATGTAACAAGGAGCACTCACTAAACCATGTAACAAGGAAGACTTTCTGCACCATGTAACAAGCATTTGCTGCATCATGTAACAGGGAGCACTTGCTGCACCATGTAACAAGCACTTTCTGCACCATGTAAAACACTTACTTCACCATGTAACAAACACTTACAGCACCATGTAACAAGGAGCACTTGCTGTACCATGTAAAAAGCACTTGCTGCACTATGTAACAAGGAGCACTTTCTGCACCATGTAACAATCACTTGCTGCACCACGTAACAAGGAATACTTGCTGCACCATGTAACAAATACTTGCTGTCCGATGTAACAAGCACCTGCAGCACCATGTAACAAAGAGCACTTACTGCACCATGTAACAAGGAAGACTTGCTGCACCATGTAACAAGGAGCACTTGCTGTACCATGTAACAAGGAAGACTTGCTGCACCATGTAACAAGCACTTGCTTCACTATGTAACATAGGAGCACTTGCTGCACCATGTAACAATCACTTGCTGCACCATCTAACAAGGAACACTTGCTGCACCATGTAACAAATACTTGCTGCACCATGTAACAAGGAGCATTTACTGCACCATGTAACAAGGAAGACTTGCTGCACCATGTAACAAGGAGCACTTGCTGCACCATGTAACAAGGAGCACTTGCTGCATCATGTAACAATCACTTGCTGCACCATGTAACAAGGAGCACTTGCTACACCATGTAACAAGGAGCACTTGCTGCACCATTTAACAAGGATAACATGCACAACACTCCACATTTAAATAAATAATTTTTTCGTAATTCCGACTCTAAACAAAAAAACTGACCGCTGGGTTCAACCTCATGGAGAGCGATTAAAATCTCTCCAACGTAACCCACCTAATCCGAACACTGCATGTGATACAGCCAAGATAAGACATATAATGTTATCACTGAACAAACAATACTTATGAAAAACAAGCAAAAACAGGGCAGTTTATCTCTAGGACTGCAGCTATATAAACAGCTGTGCAGGGCAGCTGTATACGTCAGTTGGAAGGCAGCAGTGGTACATACAGGTGAGCTGTTGCGTTCTCTACCTGTAGGAGTAGTAATTAATTATAGTGTTAGTAACAGCCTATATTTATTTTTATTTTAACAGACTATATACAAACTTTAAAAAAAATTAGTAACAGCCTCTATTTACTTTGTCTTAACAGCCTATGTACAAACTTTTTTCATAAATTAGTAACAGCCTATGTTTACATTTTATTAACAGATTTTAGTATAATAATATAATGTAAATAATATATAAACATATGTAATTATGTACACAAGTAGCAAAAGTTGTTCAATTGTACATACTCGATGTAAATACTTGTATGTGCGTGCGACATACTGTAACTGTATCTGCCCTCAGTCAAATCAAGATGGCAGCTCACCACCTCTTCTGCATCATTTCCATCATCACCATCACAGGTGAGTTTTATTATATGATACAAGCTGTCCCCTATTTACGTGTCCACTATTTACGGCAGCACCTCATCTATTTATGGTAACACCGTCACCTATTACACAGACATACAACAAAATACTTCAAAGTTTTTTTTGCACGTATTTTTCCACATCAGACGTAGAATATATGTCAAAATAATATTTACAAAGCATTGACAACATTATGAATTAACTTATATAATAAACAGTGTATCTTCGTCTCTGTGTGCGTCCGTCCCATTACTTCCCATCTATTATTGGAGAAAAATCATTGAACTGAAATCAGAACGGGTATGCATGTATTGCAAGCATTGTATTGTGGATACCAAGGGCACCGGATTACTAAAAAATACTCTATTTTTTCCGTTGTCTTCTTCTCTTACACGGCCATGTTATCGGTAGATAAGATACAGAATGGAAGCTCTGTATATATCAATAAAAATATTCATATAAAACAATAATTCATCGTAAATCTTTCATACATTCATTTGTATAATAATTTCAAATTAGTACCAAATTTAAACCATGGAATCTCCACGGGAACTGTCTAGTCTTTCTCATAATTTCAAATTAGTCAAATCCAAACCGTGGAATTACCACAAGAACTGTCTAGTCTTTATCATAATTTCAAATTAGTCAAATCCAAACTGTGGAATTTCCTCGGGAACTATCCAGTCGTTATTATTTCTTTATTTAATTGCCTTTTCTCCCAGCAGGTTCCACGCTAATGGGTGCCGCCCCCATCCCCCGTTTGTCTCCTCGACTCACTCCCCCAGTCCCCCAGGGTGAGTCCCCCCAAAATCCCCAGAATTCTGAGAAAACCAACTCCTGGTTCTCCTCCCCAAGTTACTCTCCCTCCGCCCCCAGCTACTCCCCTTCTTCCCAAAATTACTCCCTCTACTCACCCAGCTACACCCGCTCTTCCCCGAGTTACTCTCCCGCTTCCCCAAGTAAGTTCCCCTCCTCTCCAAGTTACTCCCCCTCCTCCCCAAGGTACTCCCCTTCCTCCTTCAGCTTCTCCCTCTCCTCCCCCAGCTACTCTCCATCCTCCCCCAGCTACCTCCCAGCGCAGATGATGTACCACGCTTCCCCAGCTCACACCCTACCCAATGTTTCGCCAAGGAAAAATCTGGGAGCAGTTTTCCCCAGCAACAGAACTTTAATCCCCAACGAGAAACAATTCCCCTTCGACTACATTGCAACCAATCTCCAGCTGCTTCCCCAGCACGCTTCCCACCAGCTCCCTCAGCAACTCAACACTCAGGGCACAAACTCCCCTATTTTCTACAGGGAGACCTTGCCCTCCCTGCTCCCACAACCCCCCAGACTTTCCTCCCCCTTTTCCCACAACTACAGACCTGCCCAGCAGCCCTCCCACCCCTCACTGCCCTCAGTCACCCGCCGAACACTGCGAGTGCAGGATGGCGATTCTGGCGCTTCGTCACTCAGTAAATTCGTCGAGTCCATGTTGGACCTCTATCCTGTGAGTACGTAGTGTATAGAGTGGTGTACGTAGTGAATGAACAGTTCGGGAAGAAAATGCATCATAATAACAATAATTGCACTAATAATCTCCATGTGTGAAATAATCTGTCCCTAATGTACTAAGGAAGAAAAATCACTTATTATCATTATTACTAGACAGTTCCCGTGGAAATTCCACGGTTTAGATTTGACTAACTTGGAATTATTATTTTAAACCGAATGTATTAAAGGTTTACGAAAATCTTTTATTTTAATGAATTTTTTCATGGATATATACAGAACTTCCATTCTGTGTCTTATCAACTGATAACATGGCCGTGTAAGAGAAGAAGGCTAATAACGGGGGAAAATGGCTTATTGTTTTGGTGATCCGGCGCCTTTGATATCCACAATACAATGCTTGTAATACATGCATACCCGTTCTGATTTCAGTTCAATAATTTTCCTTGACTAATAGATGGGAAGTAATGGGACGGACACGCACAGAGGTACACTGCCTTTTATAAGACTCCGCAATTATTGATTTTCCAGGGTTTAGGGGCATCGAAAAACCTGCTGGGGACCATAGTGGAGCACCTACTCATGCCCGCCCTCCAATACGCCCACGCCTTCATCAGGAGCTTCCCAATGGACGCCTTTTACAGTATTTTGAACCACAAGTATATCGATCTGGGCAGAATCTGGGCTTCAAGCCAAACAAATCTGGGTTTTTTGGCGCGTATCGCAGCGGCATTTCAGATGCCCCTTGACCACATCCTTGAGGTCGAGTCCTTCTTCTACAACGCCACCAGCAGGCTACCAGGGGCGCTGGAGGCTGCCACCAGCCATGTCAGGAGGTTCTTGGAGGAGTTTAAAGAAGTGGTGCCCGACCCTAAGACAGGGAAAAGCTTTTTTTTCTATACCCTCAAGCAGTTGCTTTTCTATGGGTCCTAGACAAAGGTGCTGTTTTTTTACTTCAGAAGGAAGGTGGTGAGAATTAAATAGAACAAGGCAACAGGAACGAGCTGTTGGCTCATTTTTGGGTTGCTACCCAAGTCCCATGCCGCTTAAAGTAACGGTATCAATCACGCACGTGCACTTCAGCGGTTTTTAATCAAGATGGATACACGCTTGACACTTTCCCCACAAGCCTCTACCTCATCCAGTGCCCCTACGAGCCTTTATCTTATTTAGCACCTCTACGAGCCTCTACCTCATCTATCACCCATACGAGCCTCTACCTCATCTAACGCTTCTTCGAGCCTCTACTTCATTTATCACCTCTACGAGCCTCTACCTCATCTAGCACCCCTACGAGCTTCTACCTGAAATCACACCACAGAGAACAGAAACACTCTTCGAGGACAGCATCACTAGACTTAAGATCTTAGCATTAACAATTGAAAAACCAATGCATGTGTATTGTACACTTGACTGGAAATACAGTAAATGTTTAGAAAGTGCACCTTAAAGTCACTTTATTATCCAGTGCGGAGGGTGTCCTCTGATGCCATCTGCGTAGATGCCAAACACCGCCTCCGTCTCCGGGAGGCAGGGGAGTCGTAGATCTTGCAAATCCGAGTCTCTCCACGCCTTCTGTGGAGGTATAACCTGTGGGGGAAGGGGGTCTTTGTGAGTGGTAGTAGTAGTAGAAGTAGAAATAGTAGTACCATGAGTTTGATGGTGATTTATTGGTTCGTAGTACAGGGTGTCCATAAAGTCTCTTATAAAAGTCTCTCATAAAGTCTCAACAGCACCTCTATCACAAACAGGATCCCTGAACCACACATATCCAAAATGTGATTAAAAACTTTAATAAACATCCAATACAAGAGAATAAATTTGAAAAAAATATTTTATCACTCGCATATCCAACAAATTTTTGAAATGGTAAAGAGACTTTATGGACGCCCTGTATATCGCCTTTGAAAACATCAATCCGTCCACCATTATCATTAGTCACTGATGTAATAGACAGCGTATCTCCATCTCTCTCTGTGTGTGTCCATCCCATTACTTCCTATCTATTGCTGAAAAAATTATTTAACACAAATCAAAACGGGTATGCATGTATTACAAGCATTGTGTGTGGATACCAAAGGCTCCGGATTATTATAAAATACTCCCATTATTAGCCTTCTCTTACACGATCATGTTATCGGCAGATAGATACAGAATGGAAGTTCTGTATACATTTAAAATACAATAATTCAAGGTAAATCATTAATACATTTGTTTATATAATAATTCCAAATTCGTCATATCTAGCCCGTGGAATTTCTACGGGAACTATCTAGTTATTTTTATAATACCATATGACCAACATGGCAATAACATGAATGTAACAGGGGCAACCCATCCTTCAGTGAACAATTATCGGCAAGTAAATAAGGAAAATCAACCACCCAGGGCGGCCGATAAAAATACCAAAGCGAAAATACTGACCACAATATTGAACAAAGTCTGTCTTTCGTTTTTGGGGGTGTGGGCTCTATCCCGCTTCACGTACCCCATACACACCTAACCTCAACCACACTCCCCCTACCTCACCCCCCCTCACCTGGTGGTGGGCATGAGCCATGATGTTGCCCCCCACTCCCCCACTCCTCACCTGGTGATGGAGGCGTGGACCATGATGTTGCCCCCCTCCTCCACCCCTCACCTGGTGATGGAGGTGTGGACCATGATGTTGCCCCCTCCCCCACCCCTCACCTGGTGATGGAGGCGTGGACCATGATGTTTTCCCCGCTCCCCTGACCCTCACCACAGGCTTCTTGGGGTCTGCGGAGAACATGGAGACTGCGCGCCTTCCACCTGCACCACCACCTGGTTGCTGATCACCAGCTGGTGATCATATGCCCGTCTCAGCTGTCAGGTGCACCGTCTCAGCTATGAGGTGCACCGTCTCAGCTGCCATTTGCACCGTCTCAGCTGTCAGGTACACCGTCTCAGCTATGAGGTGCACCGTCTCAGCTGTCAGGTGCACCGTCTCAGCTGTCAGGTGCACCGTCTCAGCTGTCAGGTACACCGTCTCAGCTGTCATTTGCACCGTCTCAGCTGTCAGGTACACCACCTCAGCTGTCAGGTGCACCGTCTCAGCTGTCAGGTACACCACCTCAGCTGTCAGGTACACCGTCTCAGCTGTCAGGTACACCGTCTCAGCTGTCATTTGCACCGTTTCAGCTGTCAGGTACACCGTCTCATCTGTCAGGTGCACCGTCTCAGCTGTCTGGTGCACCGTCTTAGTTGTCAGATGCACCGTGTCACCTATCATGTGCATTCATCAGCTGCTCATCTTATCAGCCAGATGGAGCTGCATGCTCAGGAACCTGGCCAGGTGCATCTGACGTGCTGACAACTCGCCACGTCCAGCGTAATCCGTCCTGCACAACGCCATGGCACTGTCCACCATGACCAGTGCGTACCTGCCACTTGCACGTCATGAGCCACGAGCACCACGTCATGAGCCACGAGCACCACGTCATGAGCCAACGTGCACCACGTGATAATTCATGTGGTGCACGTTAACGACGTGATACACGAGGTGCTGTATATGGACAACGTGACAGGAATTCCCCCAGTGAATATCCCCCAGTAAATATCCCCAGTGAATATCCTTCCGTATATTGTCATGAATATGAATACATAGGTATATATATCTATATATATATATATATATATATATATATATATATATATATATATATATATATATATATATATATAAGGGATGTAGAGGCAGAAACATAGGAATGTTGGTCGCGAAATCGTAGCTGTAGCTCAGGGGTCACCAAACTTTTTTCACAGTAGGCCGGATAACTGAAAGAATGACGAGCGCGGGCCGCATAATCTTTCTGTTCAATACTTGCAAGCCAGAACGAAAGCTTTGGGAAAAAAGACGAAAAACTAAGTTTAGCATTCGACGTCAGTTCAACGTCGACGGGCCTGGTGAACTGACGTCGAGGGCCGGATTCGGCCCGCGGGCCGTAGTTTGGTGACCCCTGCGTGTAGCTGATAGGCGTGGGAGAAACGGCGCTCAAGAATTTCTGACGGTTGGACCCAACCGCAGGACTGCTTCGTGAAGCTGGTCGGGGTAACTCATATATAAACACACGCATTGAGACGAGAGGGACTTCA
>VCRD01001375.1:89140-114272 GCA_006783055.1 Trinorchestia longiramus
CACCCCATTCGTTTTTAGCTCTTTCTGGCACCTTTTTATAGCGAATCTGGCACCTTTTGGGCAATTTCATTTGGCAACACTGAGCATGAGCTGCCTAGTGATAGACCACCGAAATGTGCTAATTGCGATAATCAGCAGCCTACTGGCCCTCGGGAATGCTTCCACTATAAATTGGACGAGGAGATACTTATCAGGCAAACGGAGCAGAAACTGAGCTATGGTCAATCAAACCGTAGTACGCAGTAGGTGTGTCATGCCCGGAATACCATATGCTGGAAAAGTGTAAGCCTCTAAGTGTAAGCTCCTCCAACTACCCTGCGGCAGTTTGCGCAGCTAAACCAAGGAGAAGCTCTAGAATAACTGGATCTGAGCATCATATCTTTATTAACGTTTTCAGAGCTATCTGGCGTGTAAAACTCAGGTGATCTTCATCTATGTACAAGGGCGGACCCACAGTCTTCAAGTTTCTATTGTTTACTTGTTCTATTAACTTTTTAATTTCTTATAATTAAATTTCTACCTTAAGACTTTCTTAATAGTAATTATTCCCATTTTTCATTTTACACTTGATCAAGCTACAGAACGAGTAGGCTCCTCGTCACCAGAAATAGCATCGTTGAGGCTAGTTTCTTTCAACCTACATATTTCTACACAATGCTGACTTCTTCTAAATTTAGTTGTATTTTATTGGCAAGGGTAGCGCACGAGAATGGTGTAAAAAATTTAAAGAAGGCAAACTGACGTTCACCTTTTTCATGGACGTCGGTTCGCCTTTTTTACAATTTTCTACACCATTCCCGTACACTACCTATACTCAAAGTTGTTACTGTACACCTTGCTCATTCTGCGATGGATTCCAGCAGTATTACATCTTTCTGCCAGTATAAAACTTATTACAATTCGTAACTCACGTTACACGGAAGCATCGATCGTAGCAGCCATGTTCAATAGCCCGTACATGGGGCAATCGGGCTGTATCCGTTTTGGCGATTATATGGAGAAAAAAGTAAGATCATAGAAATACTTTTGGTAGCATAATTATGCAACGTTAATTTACCTTTTTTATAGCCCACCAGAGGTTAAAAAAACAGCTCCGTAAGACCTTGATTAAACTAACTTCAGGCATGCAGTGCGAGTGAGACACTTATAACACTATCAACTTAGGGATAAACTATTTTAATTAAGCTTAAATAAAGTTTTTACATAGTTTATATTACCATTATAAATACAACCAATCCTAGTCTCATTTGGGAGTCATATGGTTCATTCATCCACGGTTCCGGTTAGTCGTAGTGGAGTATGAACACGTGGGTGATTAGGCACTTTCTGAAACTTAATATATCACAATAGGCATCAATCTCTGATGTAGGGTTCAAAATAACACGTTCTTATCCGGACGCTTTACCAATACTTGAAGGTAATGATGATACATGAACATGTTCTATGTTAGTACCATTATCGAAACGACGAGTTAATTTAATCTTATGTGGGAGATTTGTTACTACAATATTACAGATTAAAATAAAGATTTACAGATACAAACGTTTCAGTTCCCTTGGTCATTTTCAATGTAAGACAGCTAAAGATAAAAAATAAGAGATTTAATGTCGAAACTGTCGTGGGAATACCAAAACCTACACAAAAACTAGGTATTAATACAAGAAAAGCAAACTGAATATCATTCAACTCAACTGAGTCTTGAGTTGCAACATGAAATTTTTTTTTAAATCCATAGTTTCACTACACTTGACACAGAGCCTAAATTTTTAAAGTTATATCATGCAGGAAATTTACACATTCCAGTGAGTGAGCAGACAGCACATTGAGGAAGAGCTGTAACAGGGTGGTAGGTTAAAATATCTGCCGGAATGCTCAACAACATGAATACGCAATGTACTAGTAAACCCATGTACTCAGGCACACAATATACATAACTGCGTTAAGGAACTGCAGATGAAAAATTGACACTTAACACAACAAAGGGAGGTGCCAATTATCGCTTCACATCACTACTGAAGGCTACGATAGTTGTGACAGCAGTTTTACTATTGTATGGCATGATTAAGAATGCCTATCTACAAACATCACATACGTCTAACTGTATTGTAAAAGCTAGCCTTGAAAAATTTCAGAACCTTATTTTCCAGTACAGTATTTTCTTCGGCAGTTTTTCTACACCCTTTTTGACACTTCAGCGTCGTCGAGAAGCATGTTCTCAAAAAGAAAAATAATAATCGCCTACCAAAAACTTCAACAGCTCACTCAGATAGTTCTTAGAAACATCATATATTTTCAAACTTGTCTCGCGACACAGCCCTCAATCAAATAGTTTGCCTAGGTATCGGCAGAGAAATGCTAAAAAATCTCCCACACAAGTTCACTGATGCTGTGCTTACTGTCATTATGTTTCATTAGATTTTCCCTATAGACCAAATAATAGCTCTACAGCTGGCACTGAAATATATTCCCTCCATCCACTTTAATAACTCGGCGTTATTTGATTTCAACACTAGAGGCACAGAACACGGAAAATTACTCCATTTTAAATAGTTTACCTACGCCATGCTCACGAGCTTTAAGTGGCTTTATAGTAATTTTAAAAGCAGATTTTATCACACAGTGCACTACAATTTACCACTGCCATGCTTGCTGGCTTTATGTGTTTTTAACCTCCATTTCACAGAAGAATAATATTCGCACAACTCGCATTTCAACAGTTTCCCTTTTCTGTGTTTACAAGCTTGGTGGACCATTAAAAGACTCTTCCGGGTACAAGAATATTCACAAAACTCTTATTTGAACCGTTCCCCTAGTCCGTGCTTACTGGCTTTGCGCCTCTTTACCTGGTATTTCAAACCAGAAGAATATTCACAGAACTCGCATTTGAACTGTTCTCCTAGTCCGTGATTATTGGCTATGTGCACCTTTAAATTGAATTTATAGCCAGAGGAGAATTCACATAACTCTCATCTGAACTGTTCTCCCTGCCCGGGATCACTGATTTGGTGTGCCTTTAAACTTCATATATAGACAGAAGAATATCCACACAACTTGCATTTTAACCGATCCTCTCCTCCGTGTTTACAGACTCGATGTACCTTTAAATGACTTTTCTGGACAGAAGTATATTCACAGAACCTGCATTTGAACCGTTCCCCTATTCCGTGCATACTGCTTTATGCTTCTTCAAAGTATTTTTCAAAACAGAAGAATATTCACACAACTCGCATTTCAACCGTTCCCCTTTTCCATGCTTACAGGCTTGGTGCCATGTTAAATGACTTTTCCAAGCCGAAGAATATTCACAGAACTCGCATTTGAACAATTTTCCTATTCTGTGCTTACTGGCTTTATGCTTTTCCAAAGTACTTTTTAAAAGAGGAATATTCACAGAACTCGTACTTCAACCATTCCCCTGTTCCGTGTTTACGGGCTTGGTGCCGTATCAAATCACTTTTCCGAGCAGTAGAATATTCACAAAACTCGCATTCAAAACGTTCATTTTTTCTATGCTTACTTGTTCGGTGTCTATCCAAGTCACAACTACGGACAAAAGAGGAGTCACACAGCTCGCCCTTGAAGGATTTTCCTAAAATGTGTTTTTCTAGTTCATGTTCCTTCACTACGTTCCTATCTGTGCATCGGTAATCACATGCTTGACATTTGAATAAGTTTTCTGCACTATATTTCGTTTCCACGTTTCGTTTTATACGGATTAAGTCAATACACGAATTATCACTCAACTCACCCTTAGATGACACCACCAATTTATGCTCGGAACAAAGGCGCCGCCTAAGACCATCTTTCACAACAGTAGCGAAATCACAAAGCTCATACACGGACGGCTGTGTCACGAGTCCGTCAGGAGGTCTGACTTCAACATTGCGGTTCACACGGAACACACCTGGTGCTCTCTTGAAAAGCCCCAGCTGATTGGGAATGCGCAGTACTTGTGTTGCACGTACAAGAGCCGCCTTCCCTCGCCTTGTTTTCTGCTTCTGTGGGTTCAGCATGCGCCTCAGCACAAGCCTCGTCTACTTCTCTCTTGATGGTAAGGGCAGAAGAGACTGCACTCAAACTAGCCTGTGATAAATGACTTGTGTCAGTTGTATGGAGAAATTGTCTTCTAGCACTTCAGACAGTTCAACAGACACATTCCTTTCACACCAAATGTGAATACTAAAAATGAATTGTATATGACAAGGAAATAAGTATTTTTCTGTCTTTGAAATTGATTCTCTAAAAATGGTTAAAAAAAGAAATTACAGAAAAAATAAAATCCGAGGCCAATTTAGAAATACTATTAAATGAAATCTCAACCGAAGGAAAGATCACGTTTACTTTATTGTACAACGGTTTATATAAGAACACATTCTTCGTGAACTTAACAGTGCATCAGTGGTAAACGATAAACGTCTAAACTCTAAAGAATCAATGACAGAAAACTGGCAGGGAAATATAAATTTCTGAAACCAGCAAAGAAAGTTTCTTTGGTGTCAAGAACTAGCAAAGACTTGAGGACGAGAATCAGATTGGTCATGACAGCACCAGCGCGAGTGGGAAGAACAGGAAGACCAGCTTGTCACCATGATTTGAGGCGCTTCACGAGATCAAGTACTTGATGTACCACATACAATACGTCTACCAAAAGACAATAGACAAAAATAGCAAACGAGATCCACTGTGAATGCGTTTCTGACAAAAATGTGCCAATTTGAATTTTCATATGTTTCCAGGCAGCTAATAGCCCACGAAAAGTAACACCTGAAAAAGAGATGTGCACGACTTGATTTGTTCCTAATAGCTGCAGCAAAAATGATACAATAGATCACTCACAAAATACCAGAGTGACAGAAAAATAGAAATCAAAAGATGCTGAACAGCAACATGTGACCATGAGGCAGGCAAAAGCGTGAAACTCGGTGTCCACTATACACAATTGGGCTGTAAAGGTTGAACAAATAAAAAAATCAAAAAGAAAAATACATATTAAGTTATGAAATTGTGGCGAAGCATGTTATGAAGCATATGAGCTATGAGGGATGTTATGAAGCATATGTATGTGCTTCACATGTAGAGTTTCAGCGCTCAACACGCTGAAACAGCGTGGCGGCGCGCGAGACTAAACAACTGATAAATCCACGTGTGGTCCTCAAAGGAAAGGAACAGAAGGATTTGTACTGTATTACCAACGGAACGAATTATTTCCGGAGAGCTGGTAAAAGTGTCTCGCGTTTTGATTAGAAGTTTTTGGTGACAGGAGCAATTGCAAACTAGCGTGCTACTGTGACTTTTAATATAAAAGGAAAAAGATAAAAAAGATCAATCAAAGCAGAAGTAAAAAATCAAGACTCGTATTCCGAAGAGAAGGCATAAGGAGGGCAATGGCTCCGTCTCCTCTTCGGGAGAAGAAACTGAAGCCTGGCCCCCTTTGCAAGAATCTTTTCGAACACCTTCAACGTCTCAAACTGCATCAAATGTAGAAGAAGAGGGTCCATTGACGGAAAGAAACCCACTGAATTTGGAAGCACCAATGATGACCTCAGAAATTATTCAGCCAGAAACAATATCCTCCACCAACAGGAACTACTCTTTTTACTGGAAAAATCAATTTGAAATACCAAATTTGGAGGGATTTAGTGAAAGTCTACACACAAGTTCAAAAGAGGACAACCCAATCACACCAGGACTAAGACCAAGAGAAATAAACACAGACAATTCAACATCCATGCAGCCAACAGTGGTTTTGGTCCAACCAGTAGATGATGCCACTAACAAAAGTTTCCTTTCAAATAAAATTCAACTTGCTAAAGCACTGGCAGCTTCTACTTTTGGGAACTGGGGTTATGGCAAGATCACCAAAAACCTTGGTAAGGATTTACTTATTGTCACCATGGATAGGCATTATGAAGACCCTCAGAACTACTGAAGATAACAGAGATAGGTCCTTGGAAGGTCAAATGTCGGCTTCCAGCTAGCCAGAGCACCTCTGTGGGAGTTATCGGACCCTTTGGCGAGGACACTTCCAATGAAGAACCTAACAGAAGCACTGAAGGAAGCAGGATTCAAAGGAGCTGTGCCACAACGAATCTTCAAGAGCAAGGAAAAAATCAAAACATTAATGTTCAAAGTAATTTTTGATTCAAACAGTCGACCTCCATATGTCAGAATAGGTTACCAACAATACCAGGTGAATACATATATTGGAAAACCGTGGCAGTGCTACAAGTGCTAACGATTTGGGCACAGTGCTGCATTCTGAAGGTCTGCTCCTCGCTGTGTGGTATGCAGTGGCCCCCACACCAGCAATGAGTGCAGTAAAACCACTGGACGAAATTGCTGAGATTGTGATGGAAACCATACAGCTAATTATGGAGGATGCCCAAGAATGAAACAAGCAAAAACACGCCAAATACAAAAGTTATCTTACAGAGATGCAGTAAAGCAAGTACTTAAACAAACTGCAACACCAACATCGCAACCTCAATCAGTGCTGCCTACTAACACAACTCTGTCAAGACATCAACCAGATTCTGGCAATCTACAGATTCCAAAAGCACGAAAAACCAAGACAGTTGGTAACCAAACCATTGATGAACTCCAAACACCCGCACAAAAACACGTCACCATCAACCAGCTGTTGGATCTCCTGATAAGGATATTTACTGCTGCAAGTCAGAAAGATGTTCAGATGTATGCACCAGAGATGGTACACAAAATTGCTGCGGAAACATTTCAACTTCAATCTCTACATGCTCCATCAGAAAATTCTCAATAACCCCTGGACCAATTTCAATGCTCTAATATAATCTCCCAAAAGATTATTGAGGAAATTTCAAGAATCTTGCCTCCCATGGATATTACACCTTCTCCTGTCATTGGACGAACTAACCCTCACGAAAAATCTAGCACAATACTGGGACTCGGACTAAAAATTCAACTGGAAAACTCCATAACAACAATACAGCCTCAAAAATTCTACTGGCACTGAATTCACCAATAAAACAGGAAAATGGATGCACAAAAAGAACCAAATATATTTCAGTGGAACTGCAGAAGTGTTCGCAATAAACTAAGTCACCTGAAAATTACTCTTTACACCCTCAAGCCACACATTGTGTGTCTGTATGAGACTTGGCTTTCACCAAATTTGGAACCACGTTTTGTTGGGTACACAGCACAGAATAGATGCGCATGCTGGTGGTGGGGTGGCAATACTTGTTACGAGTGATGTCACCTACACTGAGCTTCAACTGACAAAATTTTTCCCCGGTTGTCTTGAAGTGTTGGGAATTAACATTTACTTGCAAAACGGTACTCCACTTTCTGTGCTCTGTGCTTACAACCCCAACAAAATAGTAACTACAAGGGAGCTAATATACTACACGAATCAATTGCAACCTGCCCGCGTTGTAGTGAGGGATTTTAACGCTCATCATCCAATGTTGGAACCTACAAAGCCGGCCAACACCACTGGTCGGAATATAGCTCAAATGTTGCTGGATGACCCTTCTATATCATTAATAACTCCTCCCTCCTTGCCAACTTACTATAATGTTTACCAGAATTCATTTTCTACACTTGATTTGACCTTTGTCTCTGCAAACTTTCAGCCCACAGTAGATGTAACAGCAGAAGAAGATATGGGAAGTGACCACTATCCTGTTGTAGCCAGTATTGGAGTGGCTCCATCAACTGCAGGTTTCAGAAAACGGTCAACATGGAAACTTAGAAATGGGATATGGGAGAACTGGACAGCTGCTTTCAACAGCCTGAGCTCCAAGGAATGAATGATCTACAGAGGGAATTTACAAACTTTACAAGTAATCTGATTGAGGCCAGCCGCAAAGTTTTCAAAGAAACAAAAGAATACACCCGGCCTAAGTATAATAAGTCTTTGAGTAACTCAAAATGTGCCGCAGCAGTGAAAGCAAAACAAGAGGCAAAAATAGTTCTCATCAATCAACCATCACAAGTAAATCTAATTGCATACAAACGCTGTCAGGCGCTAGTCAAAGACGAGGTTAAAAATGCAAAAAAGGAATCTTAGAACTCATTCTGCAATAGCATCACTAGGGACACTTCGGCTTCTTTAATATGGAAACTCATAAAATATCTTCAAACCCCTCTCGCAAATTTTGCACGCCACAAAGGTTCACGACACTTCATGGGTAAAAAGTCAAGGTTATTTAATGTTATTTATTTACTTTAAATCAAGGAGCAATTTAATATTTTTACATTTAAGTAATTTAATTATCTAATTTTGACGACTTGACCGTCAACAAAAAATGGTCAAGGTTTTAAGCCGCCCCTCCAATAAAACTGGCGTCTCTTCAAGCAATTAAGGTAACTTTTAATTGAGGTCTGGGAGAGCCAGAACAAAATACACAACTGGAGAGAACGGTTAGTCTCAGCACCCTCACGCTCGAGTTCGTCGGTCCCTGGGGTCAAGAGCCGGAATGTCAGCTCTCACCATCCGTACCGCGCTCAATCTTAATCTTAGGTAGCGTACGCAGAACACCAGTGGCAAAGGGCACCGATGATCCGTGCTCCAAGACTGCCGACGCACGACCTTGGGTTCCCACTTTTTCCTGCCTCTAAATAATAGATTCTATGAAATTTTACAGAATGCCGGGTAAATGTTGATATTAAGACCAAATGTAGTTCAGGGACCTAACTGTAGGCAAGCAACCTACCATTGACAGCGAGGACTCATGCACTGGAAAGAGTTCGCCCGTCGCTGTCCCAAAGCTGGTAGCAACCCCGAATGTACTTGTACTGTTGAAATTAACGAATCAATTACTCTGTAATGATGGACTTGGCAAGAAGAATTTCAGTATGGTGATATTTCAGTTAACTTTCGAATGCTTGATACCAACCTAAAAGATACGTGCTCTTTCAGTGTTTACATCGGAAACTGCTAGGCGTGTTAGAATTTAAAGATAGTTGAAAATAGTTAAAGAAGCGTACTCCACATAGATAGTAAAGAATAGTAGTAGTTTTTACGTTTAGAAAGGAAGAGGAAATTTTAATTTATAGAGTAGAATTCAGAGTTGAGTCTTTTCAAACCCTCATGATTAGACGAATTCACTCTTATTTAAGTAATTTTAATTTAAAGTTAGACAACAGTCTAATTTTAAGGTATTTATTTAGAGTTCTGGTTAAACCAGTTATTTAAAACATGGAGTACGCGTCCGACAATTGGTGCTAGATTGCACAACAAAACAAAATGAAAGAAATTCTATTCAAAAACAAAATATAGGCAGGGGAAAGCAAGGAAGAAGTAGAACGTCACGTCTGCCGACGATGGAGCAGGAACAGCTTCCAGCACAGTACGCAGCCCGACGACTCTGCTTCACACTGCAGCAACCCTTGTAGTCTGAACAAGTGCAATACGGACAGTTGGGCAGTTTAGGACCGGATGGAACCTCTGAACGCGACGGCGCTGAGCTCTTCAAAAACTAATCCTCCTCAAACTAAATCCCCTCACTATATCAGTACTTTTTCGACTTATTCCTAGTTACCTGTATGAATACAGTAGTTCGGAAACTACATTACTCCTATCGAAAGTGAAAATTTCGATACTCTCCCCCGACAACAACAAAAATTAATTCTTCAAACGTTGCAAACAATTTAGTGCCGCAGCACGGCGGTGAGAAAATCTGATCAGACCGGCATCATAATCCTCCTCAGCCAACTCCGAGTCGTTAGGGGCACCAGGAAACGGCTCTATGTCATCGGCGTGAACTTCCATCGGATACAGCAATGGAATTGCATACGTACCCACGGACCTGTCACCTCGCAAAACTTGAGCGGAACGCGTTCTGCCGTCTTCTCCAGTATATAACTTATTAATTCTACCGAGTGACCACAACGGCCTAGCTTTATTGGGGGAAGATATCAAAACTATATCGTTAACTTTAATTCGATCTGCCCATGCAGGCTGGAAATTATTAAGCTTCCGATCTCTCAGAGACAGAAGATATTCATAATAAATTTCTTTAAATTTCAAAAATGTCTCTTCTCTCCCCAAGCACTTTCAGTAACTCAGATATAGAAGGTTTAATTAGGTCTTGTCCTGCACAAGATTGGTAGTTTAAATTACATGCATTTGTAAATTTAAGGAACGAATTTGGCGTCACAATTTCCCGACTGTCATCCTCAGCTTGGCGCTGCATCAACGGTCTGGAATTGACAGCTTCCTGCACATCAGACAGAAGCGTTAAAAATGCAAAATATTCTATTTTCCCTTTACCAATTACTTTATACAAGCACGTTTTCACTATTCCAATCACTCTTTCGTAAATGGAACCGTACCACGGGGAATATCCCGGAATTTTATAGTGTTTTATGTTATTTCGAGCTAAATGCTTATCGTAGACATCGTCGTTATGACAAGAGTTAATGATTTCAGTTGCTTGAATAAACGAAGGTGCATTGTCGTTATATAGAGTAGAAGGCACCCCATAGCGATTGGTAAATCTCACAAAAGCTGCCAGGAAAGCAACAGTAGTCATGTCTGGCACCAATTCTAAGTGGACTGCACGAACATTTAAGCACGTGAACAATAAAATATACATTTTAGTGATGGTACTTCCAAGCTTAACTTGGAAATGCCCTGTGAAATTCATTCCTCCCTTTTGGTACGGTTTACGAACTGCACCCTATCTCTGCAAAGATCAGTTACTTAAGGATACTTATAGGGTAATGCATTCAGCTTACGACAAAACCATGCACTCCCTCACTACTTCTTTAACAAGAACTCTAGCATTAGCTATCCAATAACCTTGATTTCTAAGTGCGTTCACAGTCGATGCAACACCCAAATGAACACATTTCTCGTGACAGTCCCGGATAATTAGTCTGGGGAAATGACTATCACGTGGTAATAAAATTGGATTGGACCGTTCATACGGCAAATATTTACATTTATTCAAGCGACCTCTTGAACGAATCAAACCATCATCCAAAAAAAGGTTCAAGTCCCTCACGATAGGAGGTACTGGCTTACTAAAGTCTTCATTCTGAAGGAATGAATAGACATCAGGCATCTTAGTTGCTCATGTCTAATCTAATAGCTTTTCGCTTTATTTTGGTCTTCCCTTCGCGAAGAGGGTTTCTTCGTAATTTTTGAGGCGACCTGGAAGAGCCTTGCAGTAACTCCCAACAATTTACCCAGGCTAGAATACGTAACTATCTCAAAAACCTCCAGTACCTTTGTAGCCTCTGCTACAAGAGGGCACGTCACAAGCACTCTATTAGCTGGCGACAAACGATTCAAAGAATGGTCTGGCCACTTCCCAGAAGTATGCAAGAATTCTGGGCCTTGTAACCAAAAGGTAAATTTCTTATTAAACTCCATAGTTACTCCTCGAGTAACCATATCAGAAGGATTATCCTCTGACTACGTATCTAAAGGAACATTTAAGGTTGAAATCTCTCGATTAACTGCAAATACTGAGCAACGTCATTTACACGGTTGCGAGTGAATACCATTTTAGTTTTCACAGCTCTGTTTAATATCCACGGGAGAACTATTTGAGAGTCCATTCCAAAAGTCACCTCCTTGACCGATACTCTCTTCAACTAACCCAATAGCAGGTACAAATGTTTTACAGCTAGAAAGAATGCCAATAACTGAAGAGTTGGCAGACTTTTTGATTTTAGAGGCACAATTTTAGATTTACTAAATAACAAGCTCGGTCTAGGACAAGACTCTGATTCAACATAAGTACAGAGCCCATAATTTATTTTAGACGCATCTGTAAACACGAAAAGTCTTAGATCTTCATTAGAAGCATAACACTGACGAGGAAACTTCAATTTAGAAATCCTACTTAAATCTGTTAACTCCGTAGACAACTGTTGATCCCAACCCGCCTTCAATTTCCAGATGTTTCTGGACCCGCCTTCAATTTCGACTGTCACCGGCAGGACTAACCCCATTGGATCATAACACCTCGCAGAACCAGATAAGACTTTCCGTTTAATGATTACTTCACACTCGGCGGAATCGTATTCAACCGCCACCCGCAGAGTGTCCAGATGCCTATCATACTTATATCCTAACACTTTTACTTCTTCACAGTTCTCGGTAATCGTTTCATCTGTTCGAAACTTTTCCTGTAATTGCTCATGGTTAGACAACCACGACCGCAAATTGAAACCACCGTCATTCATTCTAGACCTAGCTGTTAAATAAATCTCTTCCATCTCCTTCGGATTACTGCCTGTCACAAACAAGTTATCCACATACATGCAGTTCTAAAGGAAAAAGTTACAATCATCGTCGGGATAGCTGCTAACATGCTTCTGCACAACGTAGTTTAACACAAATAGCGAAGCAATGAAACCAAAAACTACAGTTCTATAACGATAACAAACTATGTTATCGTCCTCTACCCACAATACACAGACTTTGGTTTTATCAGATTCCTCAGCAAGTTGAATCTGTAAAAACGCCTTCAACATCTGACAGCATTAGGATTTTGTCCTTTCGAACACCTATCAACAATTCAAAAAGGTCAGACATCAAATTAACACCCAAGAATGCAGCTTCGTTAAGAGACGGTTTTTTTGCCTCTTCAAACTACAGTTAAGGACAACTCTAACCGGCGTCATGCATGCAGGATCATTCTTGACTACCTCCCTGTGGGGAATAAATACTTTTGATGACACATCACAAACCGGAATTTTCTCACTAATCCTACTTTCCAGTTGTTTGCGGAAAACTTTATCGTAGGGCTCAAATAAATCAGCCTTTTTGAGTCGTTCGATGACTTTTAACAAGACAGCACGTGCAACAATAAAATTGTTATCCACCTTGTGAATATTGTCATTCCAGACAAACCTCACCGCATACTTTCCATCTTTAAATACTATACCTTCTTCGAATTGCTTCAATTTTTGTTTATCAGCCTCCGAAACTTCTTCGTCCAGAAGACCCACACTTTCAACACTCAATAATTTCTGTAAATATCCTTCGACATTACTGTGCAACAAACTACTTTCTATGCAATCGCTACAGCAAGGACTGGGTTCTAAAACGTAATTAACTAAAGATCGTCTTTCTAACTCTTCCTTTTTCATCTCTCTATACATCTCACGGGCTTGCCTAGGCGCAAGAAAATGCTCTACATTTCCTACCGGCATTAGTTTACCTCCATAAAGCATAGCTGTTCCGTTCATACAAGGTACAAAGCTCATGTTAGACATATACTGTAATAAGTCAATCCCCAAAATGCCTTCCAAAACAATTTCGTCACACATATCGTTCAAAGAACAGGAGAAATCGGCCAATTCGTGCTTATTACTCACGTTTGTCAACGCTTGACTTAGAGAAGGCACAGATTTTCAAATCAAATTTCTCATCCACCAGCAAAGGGGCCTGTAAAATCTTTCCACCACTTAATATGTTGACAGCGAGACTCATCTCTGCAAAATTATGCACACTGGGTTCTAAAAAGGAACGAACAACAAAACGCTTCGTCTGCAACTCTAAAGTAGGATCCATCTGAGTTACTACCCTAGAAGAAATATAGGACATTTGAGAGCCGCAGTCAACCAAAAACCTCACATTCACCTTGCTTTTACCTTTACTAACGGGCAGAGTTAAAGAAGGAAGTAAATAACCGGTGTGTACTTCAGATACATGGTTTATGCACACATTACTTTGAGTGGTACGAACATTTTCCACCGGACACAATGCACTAATGTGATCTTCCGAATCACAAGCACTACACGCGAAATTTAGATTTCCCAGGCATTTCAATGCCGAATGCTTAGCACTTGAGCACTTACTACAAAGCTTTAGTTTCTTACATCTTTCAGTTCGAGTGACAAAATTAGGGTAAGCTGAACACTTCAACATACTATGACCCTGTGAAAAGCAAAACTTACAAGCTTTTCTTTCGTAAGACGAGACTGCTGGATTAGCAAACACCCGGGCATCAACAGGCTTACCAGCCACTACTCCAGGCAATTGCTCGACTTCAACATTTGCACCATCAGACCCCGATTTTAAATTTAACGTCCCAATAACTTCCATGTAATGTTCAAATATTTCGTTTAATTTGGGGTAATTATTACCTATTTTCCGCGCCATCTCTTGGCGGAACACATCAGGCAATCTATTAAAAATGCCATTACTCACAATAACACAACCAGCCTTTTCTTCAAGAATTTCTACATATTTCTTCAAATCCGATACCAAACTTCTAATTTCGCTCAAGAACAAACGGACTTCAGTAAACTTCTGTTTTACACTTTATGTTCAGTAACTCTTGCAAAGCTGAGCTACCACGGCATCTTCGTTCAAAAATTCTTTCTTCAACAACGCCAGAGCAGTATCGTAGCTTTCATCACACACAGACAAGTGCTCTACTAATTTTAGTGCGTAACCCGACGAGCAACCCCGTAAATACGTTAACTTAGCTGATTTAGCCAAGTTAAGCCGATGCCTAATGACATCTTGGAACGTAGTAATAAAGTTGTGAAACTTTAAACTGTCGTTTTCGTCGCCTGTTAAAGATTCAATTTTTACCTGTGGCAGTTTAAGCTCTTTAAGCGATGCACACTCGCTTTTGTTTGCAAAGTTACTTTTCTTAGCTGACTTAGACAACTCTATTAAAGACTTCAACTCCTACAGAGTGAGACTCTTGCTCAGAGATCAAGATCATCTATCTCGGTCTCACCTGGATCCTCCTTTTGTAAATAGTTGTCCACTATCTCCGTATCCAATTCCTTCACCAGCTGCAAGTTGCGTCGCACCTCGCTGAGGTGGAAGTCCATATCCTCAGGCCGCTGATCGTCTTTGGCCTGCTCGGCATGTTTGAGCGCCAGAGTCACTTTCCTGCGGAAAACACCCCTGCGCCTTGTAAGAGAAACATCCATTATGGATTAAATATGAATCAGGAGACGGAAACCGCAACCGGGCTGAAAAATAGAATTACAAGTGTTTGGGATGGAGACCAATTGAGCAGTGAAATCTATCTGGTCAGTTTTCACTGATACATATTTAATATATATTCAGAGTATCTTGTAGTACTCTAAATGTCGCGAATTTTGCACGCCACAAAGGTTCACGACACTTCATGGGTAAAAAGTCGAGGTTATTTAATGTTATTTATTTACTTTAAATCAGGGAGCAATTTAATATTTATACATTTAAATAATTTAATTATCTAATTTTGACGACTCGACCGTCAACAAAAAAAAATGGTCAAGGTTTTAAGCCGTCCCTCCAATAAAACTGGCGTCTCTTCAGGCAATTAAGGTAACTTAATTGAGGTCTGCGAGAGCCAGAACAAAATACACAACTGGAGGGAACGGTTAGTATCAGCACCCCCACGCACGAGTCCGTGGGTCCCTGGGGTCAAGAGCCGGAATGTCAGCTCTCACCATCCGAACCGCGCTCAATCTTAATCTTAGATAGAGTACGCAGAACACCAGCGGCAAAGGGCACCGATTATCTGTGCTCCAAGACTGCCGACGCACGACCTTGGGTTCCCACTTCTTCCTGCCGCTAAATAATAGATTCTAATGAAATTTTACAGAAAGCCGGGTAAATGTTGATATTAATACCAAATGTAGTTCAGGGACCTAACTGAAGGCAAGCAACCTACCATTGACAGCGAGGACTCGTGCACTGGAAAGAGTTCGCCCGTCGCTGTCCCAAAGCTGGTAGCAACCCCGAATGTACTTGTACTGTTGAAATTAACGAATCAATTACTCTGTAATGATAGACTTAGCAAGAAGAATTTCAGTATGGTGATATTTCAGTTAACTTTCGAATGCTTGATACCAACCTAAAATATACGTGCTCTTTCAGTGTTTCCATCGGAAACTGCTAGGCATGATAGAATTTAAAGATAGTTGAAAATAGTTAAAGAAGCGTACTCCACATAGATAGTAAAGAATAGTAGTAGTTTTTACGTTTAGAAAGGAAGAGGAAATTTTAATTTACAGAGTAGAATTCAGAGTTGAGAGTCTTTTCAGACCCTCATGATTAGACGAATTCACTCTTATTTAAGTAATTTTAATTTAAAGTTAGACAACAGTCTAATTTTAAGGTATTTATTTAGAGTTCTGGTTAAACCAGTTATTTAAAGTATCGAGTACACGTCAGACAATTGGTGCTGGATTGCACAACAAAACAAAATGAAAGAAATTCTATTCAAAAACAAAATATAGGCAGGGGAAAGCAAGGAAGAAATAGAACGTCACGTCTGCCGACGATGGAGCAGGAACAGCTTCCACCACAACACGCAGCCCGACGACTCTGCTTCACACTGCAGCAACCCTTGTAGTCTAAACAAGTGCAATACGGACAGTTGGGCGGTTTAGGACCGGATGGAACCTCCGAACGCGACGGGGCTGAGCTCTTTCAACAACTAATCCTCCTCAAACTAAATCCCCTCTCACTATATCGGTACTTTTTCTACTTATTCCTAGTTCCCTGTATGAATACAGTAGTTCGGAAACGACATTACTCCTATCGAAAGTGAAAATTTCGATACCCCTTTTTGTAAAAAAGCTCGACCCTTTCTGTAAAAAGTCGACCAGCTTGGTCGACTGGTAAGCGAATCTGCTTGCAAGCGGGAAGACCCGGGTTCGAATCCCGCTGCCAACATGGTTGACGGCAGCGGGCATGGGACTTGGGTAAACAACCGAATAATTATCGAAGTAATTATCCGACCCAAGAATGGGCCAGAAGGTTCGTTCCTATAGCCTCATTCTATTCTATTCTATTCTAACAAACAATGCAATTATCACTGACTCAGTTTCTAAAGCAAATGCTCTGGCTGACCATTACCAAGAAAGACTGACATCCCCATCTCCATCACCTTTCCCTCAGCATACTCTGATTCCTCTGGCTATAGCATTAAATGATGATACTCCCTCCGTAATAAATGATCCATTTAATATACCAGAACTGAACAGGGGACTGACCTCCATGAGGGGTACAACTACAGGCCATGATGACATACATAATAAACACTTATAGCACATGCCAGACAACTACAAAACATGGCTCCTCCAAAAATACAACAAAAGCCTGCAATCTGGAATGCTTCCCACAGTATGGCAGCCTGCAATAATCATTCCCCTACCCAAACCAAATAAGCCGCTAACAACCGTGGATTTATATCGCCCAATTTCCTTGCTGTCCTGCGTACAAAAACTAATGGAAAGACTAATAGTTAGCCGTCTCACATTTTTCCTAGAACAGAAGGGCGTCTTCAGGAAAACGCAAGGAGGCTACCGAAGGAGATTGTCTGTAATTGATCAAGACACAAAGCTAGAGGCTGCAATAAGATCAACACTGGTAAACAAATCTATTATGCTGTGCCTCTTTGTTGATTTCTCAAGTGCTTTTGACACAGTATGGCCGATGGGAGTCCTCTATAAGATGAGTCGGTGCGGTGTTGGGGGAACAATGTTGCAATGGCTGCAAGCGTACCTGAAGGATAGACCCTTCGAAGTGTTCATGGAGGGTACCTACTCGTCAGAGAGGATAGCGAGGAGTGGTGTTCCGCAGGGGGCAGTGCTGTCACCTTTGTTATTCAACATTATGATGAATGATACGCCAGTGGAGGAAGGGATCTGCTCCTGTGAGTATGCCGATGATCTTGCTTTCTGCACCCAACACCCTAATCTTCGCATTGCAACGGATACCCTACAGCAACAGCTCACTGCACTTCATAACTGGTCAAAACAATGGGATCTAAAAATAAATTTTAATAAAATCAAGTGCATGCTTTTTACAAACAAAAGAATTAACCCACTTCCTATTACAGTGGGAGGACAGCAATTGGAATTTACAAAACAATTCAAGTACCTTGGAGTCATGCTGGACTCTCCTCAGCTCCGCTGGCATCATCAAGTGGAATACCTCAAACAATCCTGTGCACCATTGCTCAACCTGCTACAATCTACAAGGTGTCTCAAAAAAATGTACTCACCCTTTAACCGTTGCTAACATGCTGTCTTCTTTGTGTTGCATGTGTGAGGTTCGAACCTTTGCGAACATGATTAAATGTGATTAAAAAATCATGTTCGCAAAGGTTCGAACCTCACACCTGCAACACAAAGAAGACAGCATGTTAGCAACGGTTAAAGGTTGAGTACATTTTTTTGTGACACCCTGTATATCACATAGGCATTGGGGTACTGACCGGGAATTACTAATTTATCTCTATAAAACCCTCATCTGTAGCCGACTAGATTATGCTGCCCCACTGTATGGTACTGCTGCACTTTCAAATTTTCTTCAGCTAAACAGCATTCAAAACCATTGCCACTGGATGCCGAAAAACTTCTGCAGCCTCACTGGAGGTTGAAGCAAACATCTCCCCTGTGACAATACACAGAGATCTACTAACTTGTCAGTACTACAGTAAACTTCAGCAACTTCCCAACGATATGGCTGATGACTTACTAGAAGCTCAATTTCCTGCAGAGGGATTGTCTTCAAGACTTTTGCCATCCATGAAATCAAGTGCAAGAGCCCTTTTTACTAATGTAAACCTGCGGATTCCGGCTCGCAACGCAGTACCACTGGTTTCACCGCTCCCTCCCTGGTTCACGGTGGAGACCTATATATGCACTGATTTCCTCCCTACCTCGGTATCTTCTCAAACCCATCAAAATGTGCTCCAAGTGTAGCACGAATCAATAGACACAAACTACTCTGGATACACTCATATATTTACTGATGGCTCCTGTATTCTTGAACCTACCTGTTCTGCATCTGCTGCAGTGGTAATCCCCTCCAGAGGAGTCACCATAAACTTCAAACTCCGACCTCAAATTCACATCATGGAGTGTGAACTTATTGCCATCAATGAAGCACTTCAATGGATATTGCTGAATAATTGTCAAGAAGAAAAGTATGTAATTTTCAGTGACTCGTTGAGCACCTTGCATCTCATACAGAATACAAGGCCAAAAAATTACCTACCTTTAGTGTTCAATATACAGGACAAACTGTTTAACAATGCTTCTTCCCTTTGGGTATACCTGCAGTTGATTCCAGTGGTTGAGAGATTCTACCCAAGTCTATGAGCACCCTAACGCCGTCCTCTTATGAAGAAATTAAGAACCTCACCAATACTGCATTCAAAACAAAGTGGAAGACTGAGTGGTTGAGGAGTATTCAACTGACGGGGAAGGGACGTCATCTACAGAAAATTCGAGATAATACGGGGCAGTGGCCGTGGTCTGCACACAAGACCCGCAACATTGAGATAGCACTTGCTCGTCTTCGTGTCGGGCACACAGGGCTCCGGTCACACCTCTATCGCTTCAGCATTGTGGAAGATCCCTATTGCTCTTGTGGTGCTGAAGAAAGTATCGACCATATTTTTTTCTCTTGCCCTTACAACGCTGCAGAACGTACCACCATGAAAAATTCCTTGACTCCACTAAATGTGCTTTTCTGCTTGAAGAATTTACTTGGAGGTGGCCTCTTTCTGGAACCAACTCAAAAACAAATTGTTAAAATAGTTCCTAACTATTTAACATAGATAAGGAAAATTAAAACCATCTGAATTAAAACCATCGTCTGAAATTTATTAAAAATTGCAACATTTCAGAGAAGTGAACGGAATATCCGAGTAGAACTACCCAGAAAAACCTCTTGTATCCGTTTTCAGCCTGGGTGCTATATTTCAGAAAACAATAAAACATCCCTGAAGGCGTGGAGCTGCATGGACCCATCTCCGAAGCTCCAATAAAAGTGAAACAAGAAGAAGAACTGATAACGCCACGCAGTACAGGCTCAACAACAGCACATTCAGGAGGAATGTGAGAAAGCATCAAACCACAGCAAAAATGAAAGAAACAAGAGAGAAAGGTATGCGATATAAAACAGGGCGACGCTCACAGAAGCGAGGATTACGATACCAAGCTTGGAAGAGGAAGGGTTAACCTATCGAGATGTAAAAGTAGAAGCCTTAAGGAGTTAGATAGGATGAGGGTTAGTGTATTCCAGGGGTCGGCAAACTTTTTTACCCGTCCATCCCTTCATAGGATATTTGTATTTACATCGACCCCCTCCATGCTATTATATCGTATCGATCCAGTAAGCACAGAAAACAATAAAATGTAACATCGTTAATAACTACTAAAAATTGATATAAGTAGATATCCTGTAAAAAGTATCACGCGGAAGGAGTGAGAGTGTACTCAGTTCTTTGTGCTGTGCATGTTTTGCGTATGCGTCGTCTGCACACGCCAGACATACCTACATATTTAGGGAACGAGTTATTTTTCAGTAGTAATTATTTCGTGGGTGATGGTCTTCTAGGGAAGTGATACAGTCGACTTCGTGGCTTGCAGATTTATTATTGGACACGATCGAAATCAGAGCAGAAGTTAAGGCCAAGATCGAAGATCGAAATTGAGAACTTGCAATCCGTAAACCGAGACTGGAACTGATACTGAACTGAGACCGAAACTGAAACCTGAAATCTGCCCCAGTAAGGACCCATAAGTAACTCGAAATAAATACAGAGTTTGGCAAGAAGAATTAATATCATGAAACAACATTATAAGACAACTATTGAGTAAAACACTAAGGCATCGTACCTAATCAGCTGGCAGTCAAAGAAATACAAAAACGAAATGCAGATATGCAGCTTCTACCCGAGGCCATGAAATTCAATAAACGTATCAAAATGGTTGGTGGATCTTTCAATATGCCCGTCATAAATACCCGGAGTGATACCAAATTAGACAATGACTTTGATGGCTGATGCAATAGTTATTATACAAAATATTCTATCATTAGATTAATTATAATTCTTGGAGTTACGTGAATCAAAGCACAACAACTTCACATCTAGGCAAGGCTAAAATGACAAGTTTAAGGAATATATAGTAGGTAAGTGAAACGTAATACTTCCTAACACCTTGTCAATGGAAAACTTAACTGTCAGAGAGACTGAGAGCGCGAATAAAATTGCTGTTCACTGGGTAACGGTTGCGAGGAAACTGACGAGCACCTAGCCTATAGGCTCGTGGTTGACTACGGTCTCCTATAGACGAGGGTTACAATTTTGAAGCCGCAACTACGACTAAATTTTCACTTTAAAATACTAGTCTCAAATGACGGGAAATAAGTATAAAAATTAACTAAAATATTACTAAAATACATCATATTCTTGTAACGACTCCTAGATCATTCTAAATCAATTACGATATATCTGAGGCACTACACATACATACTGCGCTAGTAAGGCTTTGAGTAGCTGCCACTAGCGCACGCAGTCTCGACTGCGGTTACTGCATTGTAAGCAATTGTTCGCTCTCAACATTTAATTTGATTTACAACGTATTGATATTGAAGTTTTTCATTTTTATTTTGTAGATTGAAATTTGACTAAATTTCAAATTTGTATATAAAAAATGTATTTGTATCCCAGGTCTTGAAAAATCTAATTGATTCTTTTTATTTTCCTTAATCGACCCCCTTCCGACCCCCATAAATTTATCGACCCCTTGAGTTCTGTCCTCGACTCCCAGGGGTCGATATCGACCACTTTGCTGACCCCTGGTGTAATCAAAGGGGAGTCAGAGTAAAATTATCATACCGATCAACGACAGCAGATTTCACACGTGTACTTAACGTGTGCATCAAGGGAATATTCGATAGTCTAGCACCCGTGGGAATGCAATTAAAACTATTGGCGTGTGAGGTGAAAAATAGTGGGATTTATTTAAGGTATAATTTACGAGTATCAATTTGTTATACAATCGTCACCAGTGTAAATGGCAACTAATAACGTTAATACTATGTCAAGATAGATGAATTTAGAAATGGGATAAAGTTTCGTATTTTGATGTAAACGTTTCAGTGATTTCAATTGCTTCGTGTGCACCCGACTATTCAGCTGTTAAGAATGCAGTTAATCTGTTAATACTTAATCTGTTTAAGAGGGTATCGTACTTGTTGTTCATCTACCAAAAATTGGTAGATTGCTCGCATTTTCCATTCTGTGATTATTAAAATATCATATATTAAAGTTCCTGTGTGTTTATACTTCTCTCACGACTGCTATTGAAAAATTGGGAACGTTTCAATCATTTCTTTCTTGTGGAGGATTAGAGTACCTCCGAGTGCGATCGCGTGTTTTCTTGCTTTTAATTGTCATTTGCAGGTATTAATTGAAAAGAACGGAATGACAGCATGCAGAAAAACGATACATTGAATCAATATTACTTAAATTATGGGAGTGAAAAGAACTCATCGTCAATCAATCATTGTACAATTGAACGTAGGCAAAGCATTCTATATGTTATCATATAAAATAATAAAAAGTAGGAAAATATTTTATTCCGAAGCGCCAGAAAATGGTTATTGGTGGAAATGAATTAAGTGAGGTTGATTGTATACTGAAGTAGGACATATAATGGCTCATGACCCCAGGGATGCAGGAAACACACAAAGAACTGTCATACAGACAGTGGATATGCCAAATGAAAAGCAGTAAATGAAACAGTGAATTAGGAAGTCAGACTCAGTGGCTGGGGAGGAAAAAATAACAGGTTACAAAAAATAGGACGAGTCAAAATGTTTCAGAAGTGATAATACTCTCATAAAAAATTATTGAAGGAGTAAAATATAAAATCAGTATTAGAAAAGAAAATGGGAAGTACAGGAAGTCCTCGGTTTAAGGTATTTCGACATTCGGCAACTCGCCGTTAGGAACGAGCGCCAATAAATTCTATAAATTCACGTTCCGTTTTACGGTGATCCGTTCGTAGCTTGCAAACCGAGCGTAGTACTAGTTGTGTTACTCGCGCGGCTGAGAATATAGTAACGAGGCACATAAACGAGGAAGAGGCTCACTCAGTTCACCACATTGGATTGTCGCATTTGTTGTCGTCTCCACGCTCCAGCCTCTTCAACCTGTCCAGACTCTCCAGCTGCAGGCTCTTCTGAATACGCCTCTCTCCAGTTACCACTCAGAACACCTTATTTTGTTTATATTATATTTATGTACATGTTTTTACTATTAGTATAATTTAAGAATGTAGTGCATAATTCCATGATGTATAGGTCTAAGTTTTGACTTAAATACCAAACCGGCGTACGAACGTGCATAAGAACGGAACTCGTTCGTAACTCACGGACTCCCTGTATGATAAATATAAAGTACATAGCGATTGTTTTTCACTCTGGTACTAAAACAGTGAAAAAGTTCAATCAACAACCAATTAGATTTGTGTCTTAAAGTAGATATATTATTTAAGACACTATTTCACTAACATGTAAAGACTGAATAATTGAAATAATATAAATCGTATTCATTTATGCACATACTTCAATAATAATATTAGAAAAATAATTTATTCATCGGCACCAATAGAAACTGGAAGATAATGAATTTTATTTTAACAGAAATCATATATACTGTAAGGCTACTTGGTAGCAATGACGTGATGAACGTCTACCAAACTGGTCACAAAAAGCAATATAATAGACCATGAGACTGTCTAGATACTTCCAAATCTTAAGTGGGAATAATGTGAAGGTGATGAAAACAAAGGGCAACTGGACAACCAATTGCAGCACCTGAGGTTCCTGATCCCAGTCGATGGTCTCCTCCTTCACTGTGATGTCCAGCTCATCTTTAGGTGTTTCAATTTTGATGGTCATTGCCTGTGGATGATTCCCAGGGTTTGGTGTGTCAACTGCAGGTCATAAGAAAAAACTAAAATACAGAACATGGTAAACATCATTGTGAAAACATTTATTTCACAGCACAAACAATGTTATGTGATTATTTTGCATATATAAAATATCCCTAGGGTTGTAATAATAAATTTATTGCAAGGCTACACTGGAGCATGCTAATTATACAATGAAAAGGAGACAATAGTTTCAGAAACAAAAACATTTCTTAAAAAAATATCAGAATTGGAATATTGCCATTCACCTTGTGTGACGTACATTCATATGACATCATTCACTATTTATAACAGAATAATTTAATAACAGCAAACGCTCCAGCATTAGAATTCTATGATTTATTGCTATATTTTTAAATATATATGGGCTTAAAACATGCATTAAAACCCTAAAAATTAATATCATACCTGTTGTTTCGTAACCATTACTTGTGATACTTCCATTAGATAAAACTAATAACAAAATTTGTCTCAGGAACCAATTGAGTAAACATGATTATTATAGTTATTTGTTGCTCTCTCATTTGGTCATGAATTATTGTCCTGACAGGTCAGGATATAAAGTAAATATAAATCAATTAGAACTTGCATTAGAGAAAAAGGGACAGAGGGATAGTCGCTGGCCGGCAATACCGAGATTAAAGCAGTTCTAGCCACATGTGTGCCGGCGTAGCTTTATCTCTCCCACCACCATAGAATTCACATGTAGCCAGCATCGTTCTTAAAAACAGGGTTAAGTCCACACCAAATCAAAAAATGTAAGATATTGTGTAAAGTGTAAAACGTGATCATGAGTATACTTAACTTTATAAGTCCGTCGATATCAGCATCATTCTAATTGTGTATTATCATAACGGTAAAATTGCAGTCATTGTCTATGCAGACAGGAGGCCAACTGTGATACCCTTAGGATACTGAAGAATGCTCAAGGTACTAGAGTCATTTAATATAATATTCTGTCGCCAGTCATAGCTGTAGAATTTGTGTGATACTGACAGGTATCAGTATAGGTATTTCATGTGACCCAGGAAGTTATCTCATCCATGTCTGTGATAAATTAAATGTGTTCAGTCCTTCCTGCTCAATCACCAGCTTTCTAGTACAAGCATAGCTGTAGAATCTATATGTGATACTGACAAGTATCAGTATAGGTATTTCATGTGACCCAGGAAGTTATCTCATCCATTTCTGTGATAAATTAAATGTGTTCAGTCCTTCCTGCTCAATCACCAGCTTTCTAGTACAAGCATAGCTGTAGAATCTTTATGTGATACAGACAAGTATCAGTATAGGTATTTCATGTGACCCAGGAAGTTATCTCATCCATGTCTGTGATAAATTAAATGTGTTCAGTCCTTCCTGCTCAATCCCCAGCGTTCTAGTACAAGTATAACTGCAGAATCTATGAGGGATACTGACAAGTATCAGTATATGTATT
>VCRD01001375.1:115453-138825 GCA_006783055.1 Trinorchestia longiramus
ATAGCATGTATTAAATCTTTTGTGTGTATCATTACCCTCATCTTGCCATTGAAAAGAAGTACTGGGAATATCTTTTAACATATCAGGTATTCAGAGGATTAGAGTCCCTTTAGTGCAATTACGTATGTTGTTGCATTAATTAATTGTGGTAAAAAACACGTATCGCCACACCTCAACCACTCTAAAGCCCTACGGCAATAAAAGGTTTCCCTATATGTACTTTTTTTAATGGCAAATGAGAGGAAAATTGTATCTCCCATGTTTCTTGGAAGTTTTTATCTTCCAAGGAGCAGCATTTTGTTCGTTTCTAGGAAGTTTTTTTTTCACTTCCAGGAAACTGTGGAACAACGTTGTGCATGCATTTAAACTTACGTTCATTATTTGTCAATTGGGGGTAACACATAATTATATTTTCTGATTTCGTGTTGAAGTTATCTGTGTGTCATGTAAGTCAAGACTCAATCGGAATTAAATTTTGCGTATAGAATGCAAATTTCAGCATTTCGGAAATTAGGTGTGGGTTCATCATTAAATTCATGTGAAAGGGTAAAAGCCCACCATAATGTTAAATTCTTTGGAGTATGGGAGAACAAATTTCAACGTATTCTACAAAATTTATTGCTGTTTCTTCTGATAAATGCGAGAGGAGTGAATCGTGGTTAAAAGATTTGCTTTGCTTCGTTGTTAAGTGAGAGGGGAATTAGTTGTGGTTGAAATTTTTTTTCGCTTCAGTGATCAGTGATAGGGCAATTAGTATTTGAATCCATTTCATTTTTGTTGAATTTCGAAGTCGATTGAAAAGGGGCAAGAGGGTATTGTAGATTAGAGGAAGTAATGTTCTATTTTATCTTAATTACTTCTAAGACCAGCTTGGTCGACTGGTGAGCGAATCTGCTTGCGAGCGGAAAGACCCGGGTTCGAATCCCGCTGCCGACATGGTTGACGCGGCTCGAAATACGGTATGGGACTTGGGTAAAACAACCAAATAATAATCGAAGTAATTATCCGACCCAAGAATGGGCCCGAAGGTTCGTTCCCATAGCCTCATTCTATTCTAAGAGAGAAAGGGACGAGACTGCACTAGGCCGTGAAGAAATACCTTTGCCGTGAGAATAATTATTTTATGAGGGTCAAGCAAAATGTGGTAAGAAATTTTCTCAGTTGTGCATTCTTCCAAATAATTTCCACCAATTGAAGGGTGGACAACACTAGTGGACTACTTGCATTTTTTCCCGTGGTAAATATAATATATTTTCCACGGGAAAAAATGCAAGTAGTCCACTGCTGTGCTGTCGCTAACACAGCGCTGACAGAGGCGATTACGATCCAGTAGTTTACTATATGAAGTGTGGACAGCACTAGTGAGCACTAGTGCAAGTAGTCCACTAGTGCTGTCCACCCTTCAATTGAAGGTGATCGAGATACCGAAATAATTGAATTTGTTAATCACATAGAGTAAAAAAAAAGTTAGAGTCCTTTAATTTACTAAGGTTACGAGGGTTTCACTCAATAGCAACGCATTTGTGACAACATCATAAGGATTTTGAGTTTAACAGTGAGAGAATTCTGTGTTCATGTGAACACGAGTAGCGAGATGATTAATGCTTCGGCAATGATTTCGAATTAGAGTTCCATGTATTTACAACAGAATGATAAGTATTGGTGAGTGTGGATGCACGGAAACTAGAAATTTTCTATGTGATAAACGTGACTATGTTCAACATGTCAACTACATGACGCAGGTGAATCAGAATGTCAACCCAGGATGTAATTGACTATGTAAGGAGAGCTACGATCGAAAGGCACGGCGAAGTCACTGCCGACAGGTGTTTGTTTACGTGTAATGCTTAATTATTTTGTGCTTGCAGACAGGTAAATTCTTGATATGTATCTATTTGGTTCTTTAGAATTTAATAGGGTATTGAGTGATATTATTTTAAAATATTGTGTTTGTTCGTTTACCCATTATCGCATTTATTAATGTCGTGATTTTGTGATTAATTATTTAACACCGTCAAAGCAGAGAATTATTTCATCAATTCAAAACCGGCAGAATTAAACATGTATTGAACAGCTATAAGGGCAGTGGGGTAGTCCGTGAGAATATTTGTATTGTGTGTTGATTATGCGAGTCTTGAGATAACTAAACTTAGCAGAAATGCAAAATTTCCTAATCGTTTACTTGCTGATCAGTTGAAGATAATGAGGAGAAATTTTTGATGTGAGATGAACTTCATTTAACATTTTGCAGAAATGTCTTTCATTACATCAGATCTAATTTCGTAGTGAGTTGGAGTTGCCGCTTTGACTCGGCATTGCTGCGTGTGTAACGGATACCCCAAACCACACTGACCCGCCTGCAAAAGTAAATATTGATGGACAACCGTCCGAGTGACGAAACTTCTACAGCTAAAGGCTGTTACTTAATATGTAAAATATGTAATGATTACCGTTGCTCACTTAAATATGTAAATGAAGTGTCAGAAATGATTATGTCTAGCTTAGGAGTATTATTATACATGTCCGAAACGGAGATTTCCTCTTTTTTTTTAACTGACATCGAATAATAATTTTTTTGTGTGTTATATAGAGTTGCAGTCGAGATTTGACAGAGCCTATGGCAGAAGTTCTCATCTGTATTGCTGTAATCTCAATGTATGTACTATGTATTTCTTTCTGTGTATTTCTTTTCTGTTTTCTTGTGTGTTATATAGAGTTACAGTCGAGATTTGACAGAGCCTATGGCAGTAGTCTTCATCCGTATTGCTGTACTCTCAATGTCACACTCTGTATTTTCTTTCATGTGTATTTCTTGTGCATAATGATCGAGTTAAGTCTTAGCAAATGCAAAAGACGAAATTCATGACGGTCATTGTGTACACCATGTATTTAATATTGTGGACGAGCATAATCACCCTTAGCTATGCGGAAGGATTCTTATGAATTAAATCGTCAGAAAATATATTATTGTTGTCTTAGGTCGAGAAGTTACGAAGTTTCTCGCTATGCCAGGACATCAAGTATGTAACTGTAACTCTAGAATCGTGAAACGAAATTGGTCATTTAGAATATTCACGTGCTCTTTTCTTCTGACTATTCGTATAACATTCGAGGTTACTCAATTAATTATTTCCGCCTGATCACGAGCTTGGCTCTGATCATAAGGCGATGACTATTTATCATTGGCAATTGAGCGCAAAGTATCAATAAAAGATGGAGGAAATCCCAGTAATGTTAAAAGAAAATATAATATTCAACCATTGTCAATTGAACGCTTCAGTCGTCAATAAAAGAGGAATGATTCCCAACAATGTTGAAATAAAATGCAAAAGATGGATAAGATCCCAACAATATTAAAAGAAAATATTATACTATTGAACCATTGTCAACTGAACGCTTCAGTCGTCAATAAAAGAGGAATGATTCCCAACAATGTTGAAATAAAATAAAAAAGGACAAGATCCCGATAATATTAAAAGAAAATATTATGAAACCCAACAATGTTGGAAAATAACTATGTATGTTACCAATTTTGAAGATGAAATATCACTGCCGTGTTCTAACGATATAGGGAGCAAATATTATAATCATATGTGCCAACAATGTCAACAAAAAGAAAATGAGTTTTGTAATGAAATTTCCTGTGCACTAACAATGACCATGCGCTGCACCGAGACTACAATAACAATGTTCAAAGTGATTTACAATGTGCTTCGAAATCGAGAGGATGGAAGTCAAATGCGTAGTTACAATTGTGCAAATATATTCAGTAGACATATAAATGTGTTAAATAGAGATTCGTTAGGATATGTATACATGTATTTTGTCAAGTTAATATAGTAATGTTATGTTAATTCGAATGTGTATTGTGCAACGAACAACGTGGAATGTAAGGATTGAAACGTGTGAGGTCCAGAAACGAAGGATATAACTTAGCATTACTGTGAATGAGGAAAGAACAATTAGTATTAAAAGAAGGAGGAGTGCATTAAAATAATTTTTCTTTGTTATCTACGATATTACGGGAAAAATTTGACCTCAGAAGCTGAAATTTTTTTTCTCGACGGGACGGCATGTGTCATGAGATTTATGATATATGCATAAGGTTTCATGTATCGGGGTGATGTGTAAAATGTATGTATCGACAGCTACGTTAGAATTGTGGGACTGCAGGACGCAGTCGGTACAGCTGCGTAAGCAAACACTTAACACAAACACTTAACGGTCGGTCAGCAAAGCTCGAGAAATATGCTGAGCTCCACAAGACTTTGACTCATAGGCACAACAGAGCGGTTGAGGTATGGAGATTGAGGCGCTGCGACAGAAAGTAGAAATGAATAACAAAAGAGGGTAAGCTTGTATAAGAAGGCCATGAAGTGAGAGAAGGGGGGACTTGGGAACTAGATCTCGTCGACGATGTAGACTGTTGGCACGGAGAGCAACAGGGAAATAAGGGGGGCACCGTGATAAGAGGGAAAATTAGCGGCTTCTTTAAGGTGTTATATCGCGAGTGTTAACATTGTAACCCATTATCAACAGCGTATCTCCAGCATAAGGGCAAGTTTAATGTTATTATTTTCTATGTGATTGAGGTTAGCGACAAGGTAAATTTCGTAAATTGATTTGAACTCCATTAATTAATTTGTTCTGTGCGCACATTTAGTTATTCAACTATTAAGTGGGCAGTTAATCCACTAATACTGCACTGCTTAATAGGATATCATGTTGTGGGTTGTATGCCAAAATGTGGTAGATGGTTCACATTTCCCATCTCGTGAATTTACAATAGCATGTATTAAATCTTTTGTGTGTATCATTACCCTCATCTTGCCCTTGAAAAGAAGTACTGGGAATATCTTTTAACATATCAGGTATTCAGAGGATTAGAGTCCCTCTAGTGCGATTACGTGTGTGTGTTGTTGCATTAATTAATTGTGGTAAAAAAACACGTATCGCCACGTATGTTTCTAAGCAATACTCGTGCTTTGATGTGTCAATCATGGTAGTTTACTATATTTTTGAGTAAGAAGTTTGCAAGGCAATTCCCTTTTGTGTAGAGACACTCAGGCATTTAAATGTGATGTTTAAGATATTTTTTCTTTAACACTGAGGTTGGTAAACCTCAAGTCATTTATACCTGAATCTTCTATGATATGCTTTCCTTTCTAAAGGAATTATCTTCATGTTAGTACTGTTTCAAAAGGAAACTATATTTGTTTGTACAAGTGGCAGCAACTTGTTACTTGAGCTGCAACTGTGAGATCAATGCCGTTACTCTAGATCAGTGTAGCTGCCAGTGTTTTCAGTCAGCCTCAATGGCCAGTATTGTGTTTGAACTGTATTCTAGTGTAGGTATATTGAAAAGACAATCATGCGTGCCATCTCAGATGCCAGTATTATCTCAACTAGTATTTTAATTTTAAGTTAAATAATTAGTTCTATAAACTTAATTTGTGATTTGTTCTCAGATCACGGCTTTCAATAAACCCAACTTCCAACGACCTCATCATTTATCCTACGGGACACGCTTAAGTCCCGGACAGTGATATTTTGATTGCTGGTGGGTGGATGTGCCAGTGATATTTGGTGGAGGACGGAGACTTGGCAGCGTCTTCACAGCGAGAGAGTGGACCAGTAGCAGTCCCTCCGTGACAGAGCACCAAGTCGCACTGTAAAGCCTCAAAGTAACATTAGGGTCCCAGCCCGACAAACAGGGAAGCTCGCTTTAAGCTACCTAATAATGTTGATCCGTGAGTCAACATACGGCAGTACTAGGCCAAGAGTGCCTCCACTCCACGTACTCGAGTACGACGTAGAGGTTCTTTACACAGAGTTAGATGACCAAAAGATGAATAACATCTTCAAGACCACGGCCGCGCTTTGGAACAATGCCTCGAAAAGCTGACAGAAGCAAGCGGAGTTCTCGCGGCTAGATACCTCAGCCAAGGCGCCACGGAGTCGGCGCACCAAACAGATGAGGCCCGACACAAGGGTGCCCGCATCGTCAAGAACCAGCTGTCCGGAACTTTAGCATGTCCCGTAGGATAAATGATGAGGTTGTTGGAAGTTGGGTTTATTGAAACGCCGTGATCTGAGAACAAATCACAAATTAAGTTTAGAGAACTAATTATTTAACTTAAAATTAAAATACTACTTGAGATAATACTGACATCCGAGATGGCACGCATGATTGTCTTTTCAATATGCCTACACTAGAATACAGTTCAAACAATTAATCTCACAGTTGCAGCTCAAGTAACATGTTGCTGCCACTTGTACAAACAAATATAATTTCCTTTTGAAACAATACTAACATGAAGATAATTCCTTTAGAAAGGAAAGCATATAATTGAAGTTTCAGGTATAAATGACTTGAGGTTTACCAACCTCAGTGTTAAAGAAAAAATATCTTATACGTCACATTTAAATGCCTGAATGTCTCTACGCAAAAGGGAATTGCCTTGCAAACTTCTTACTCAAAAATATAGTAAATTACCATGATTGACACATCAAAGCACGAGTATTGCTTAGAAACATATAACTGCTGCAATTCGGAATCACAAAAGAAAAAAGAAATGGCTAACTGTATTTAGCAACAGGCACTGTTTGTCATGCAAAAAATCATACACTTGAGCACACTGAATTTAAAAATATAAAAATTGTTTGAGGAACTTTCTTTCCAATGTTGGGTGGTGTGAGAACCTTTTGCAACTACATTGAACACATTGTAATGCTACTGTAGACCAGAAATCATTTGTCTACATTAGACACTGTTACACAGAAAAATCCTACACTTAGAGCACACTCAATAAAGGACACAAAATTGTCTAAGGAACTTTTCTTCCTAATGTTGGGTGGTGTGAAAACATTTTATCCCTACATTGAACACATAGTAATACTTCTGTAGTCCAGAAATCATTTTTCTACATTCTACACTGAATGTTACATTTCCTGTGAAAAGTACCAGCTAAATGAATGAATTGACTATGCATGTAGAATGCTTTTTGGTATCTTAGTGTATGACCAGGACTCTATTGAGCAGGAAAGAATGGACATTTAATTCATCACAAACACACTGATGAGATAACTTCCTGGCTCACATGAAATTCATATATACTGACACTTGTCAGTATCACACATAGATTCTACAGCTATGCTTTTACTAGAAAGCTGGTGATTGAGCATGAAGGACTAAACACATTTTATTTATCACAAACTTGGATGAGATAACTTCCTAGCTCACATGAAATACATATACTGATACTTGTCAGTATCCCTCATAGATTCTGCAGTTATACTTGTACTAGAACGCTGGGGATTGAGCAGGAAGGAATAGACGCATTTAATTTATCACAAACACTGATGAGAGAAATTTTTGGCTCACATGAAATACCTATACTGATACTTGTCAGTATCACACATGGATTCTACAGCTATGAGTGGCGACAGAATATTATATTAAATGACTCTAGTGCCTTGAGCATTCTTCAGTGTCCTATGGGTATCACAGTTGGCCTCCTGCCTATATAGGCTATGGCTGCATTTTCACAGTTATGATGCTTATGCATCTAAGTATACTCATGATTACGTTTTGCACTTTTACGCATATCTTACATTTTTGGTTTGGTATGGAACTTAACGCTGTTCTTAAAAACGATACTGACTACGGTCTACATGTAGCTTGGATGATGGTGGAACCAGACAACCGCTATGCCGGCAAGCCGCTGGCGTCCCCGCACCTCGGTATTGCCGGAGAGTAGCCCTCTGTCCCTTTTCCTCTAATACAAATTCCAATTTATTTATATTTATTATATATCCTGACCTGTCAGGACACTCCCCATCTCGGACGAAGACCGAAAAAATGCAACCCAAGGAAACGACAACAGTCTAGGTGGAAGTGCCGGATGCTTCCAGGATCGGTACTATGTTTTGGACGGCCCTCTCTACCGTCGCCCTGCGCCCGGATTTTTCGCTGGATGCGAGGTCGATGAACATAGAACGGACGAGTCCGTCGTTGCCTGTGGATGTGGCAGAAATGCGCCAGATGGGCCAGCGATTCCGTTTTGTTTTGCGGTCCTGAACGAGTACGATGTCGCCGACCTCATATTTTTGAGGGCTCTTCCATTTTTGTCGAAGTGTCAGATTTGATAGATATGAGCGGCGCCACCGATTCCAAAAACAATCTGCGAGGAATTGTACGCGTCTCCATCTGCGCTTTCCGTACGCAAGAAGATCGGCGTCTGAGAATGTGCCCGCTGAGTCATCCGGCGTCTTCATGGTTAGTAACATCGCTGGAGAGAGAGGGCATGGACCGTTAGGGTCGGAAGACACCCCCCCCAGTGGTGTGTTGTTGACGACGCTGGCGGCCTCCTGGAAAAATGTCGACAAATCATCTCGGGATAAATTGTGTGATCCAGTTCGCGCCAGCGACGTCGCCATGGCGTTTTTCAGCGTCCCGATTTTTCGTTCCCAGACTCCGCCTCGATGACTTGCTCCTGGGGGGTTGAAAATCCACTGACAACCCTTGTCATTTGCCTCTACTTGCAGATCAGCGTATGACAGGTTTTCTTCGTCTTGATTGTAGGCGCCCACGAAATTTGTACCGCGGTCGCTGCAAATTATCTTACAGGGTCCTCTGATGGCTATGCAACGACGGAACGCGTTTTTAAAGCTTGATGTGTCGAGAGCTGGCAGGGGCTCGACGTGAATGGCACGGGACACCAGACACGTGAACAAAAGTGCCCAGAGCTTTTTCTGAGAGTTGCTGCGCCTCGTGCTCTTTCCTTCCACTACCTGGTAGGGGCCAAATACGTCAAGGCCAACGTTGGAAAACGGGGGGCATTCCTCTAGCCGATCGCTTGGCAGGTCGGACATTTTCTGCTCTCCGAGTTTTGCCCTTAACTTGCGACACAATACGCACTCGGAAATGATGCGTTTGATGAGCGAGGTGCCTCGTTGAATGTTGAATCCAACCATCCGAATTGCTCCATGAGTGATGTACGAACCCTGATGCTGGACCTCTGTGTGAAAGTGGCGGATCAGGGCTACTGATATAGGGTGTTTTTCAGGCACCACTAGTGGACACTTTATGCCCAAGGGCAATGTAGAGTTCTGGAGACGACCTCCCACTCTCAGCATCCCGTGACGGTCGATGAATGGTGCTAAGCTGGATAGCTTGTGGCCGTCTGGTACATTCACAACCTGGGTGCAAGCGTTCATGAATTCAGGGAAACATTCCTGTTGTAAAGACCGTATCAAAATGTTCTGAGCATCTTCCCACAAAATGTCTCTTCTAACAGCGAAGGAGTATCCACTCCTCTGGCGTGCTCTGTCAAGGAGTCCTAATGCAAACTTGTATACCAGCTGAACAGTTTTTAACATTGATATTAGATTGCTGCGATTTACAGTTATGGAATTTATGGGATACATGGACGGACTTAAAACTGTCTTTAGCGTCAGCAAGGTGCCTTCCACCGTTTCGGGTAACATCGCCGGAGGCGGTGGAGGCACCAAACAGTGAGACAATGTGCTCCACAAGAAATCAGGTCCCGTCAACCAGATACTTACTCTTAGATCTACCGGACTTATGGGTCTAGTAGCTATGTCGGCCGGGTTTTTATCGGTCGGGACGTAGGTCCATTGGCTAGCAGAAGAGGCTGACAGGATCATTTGAACTCGCCTACTTACATATCGGGAGAACCTCTTGCTCTTGTTTGCTAGATAACCCATTACAATTAAACTGTCGGTGTAAAATGTTGTGGCCTCAACGCTCATCTGGAGTTCTTCAAGAACTTCACAATGAGCGCGAGAGGCATCTACATCTGCACACAATTCTAGTCTCGGTACTGACGTTGCGGAGCGCGGAGATACCTTGGTAGACCTTGTTACAAAGGATACTTGTACTTTACCGTCCGTATTTACAGACCTAAGATAAATTGCATACCCTCTGGCGTCGATTGACGCGTCACAAAAAACATGAAGAGTTGGCTGTGCACACTTACCAAAACCTAAGGGGCGGTAGCTCCGTGGCACCGCGATTTGAGGGGCCTGTCGTAGTGACTTGATCCAGTCGTCCCACAGCGGTTTGTATTCGACCGGGAGGGGTTTGTCCCAACTTGCCTTCTCTGCTTTTTTGTCCTTATCGTTTGATGATTCCTCGTCGTGTTTACTCGACATGACCTTGCGTTGTATTAACTTGCCCCTAAGTACTACCGGCAAGCTACTCCCAACGGGTCGAAGATAGCATTGATGAAAGACAATACACCTCGTTGGGTGAACGGTTTTTCTTCAAGGTCCGGTTTGATGATGAGAAAATCACGTTTTATGTCCCAGAATACACCGAGGGAACAATGTAAAGGGGCGCGATCTAGGTCGACTATCTCCGTGTCTTCAGCCAACTCGCTCGGAGGGAAGGCCCTCATCACCTCATCTGAACTTGAGACGATCTTGTGAAGGCGTATCTTGTATCGCTCCAAAATGGAGCGCGCCCCTGTCAGTATTTGAATGGCTTGCTCGGGCGTTTCTGCAGATCCTAGTCCATCGTCGCCGTAGAAGCTGTTCAAGATGAACCTTTGTGCTTCGGGATACATGAGGGCTGAGGGATGCGAAGTCGCGTGACGCATTCCGTAGATGGCGATGGCCGGCGATGGTCTGTTTCCAAAAATATGCACAGTCGCCCGGTGTGGAATTAGACCATTGGATGGGTTGTTGCGAGCAAACCAGTAAAATCGTAAATAGTCTTGATCTTCTTTCGTGAGATGGAAAGCGTGATACATAGCTTCCACATCAGCCATGAAAGCGACAGCATGCATGCGGAACCTCATTAGGACGCCTCTCAGTGCGTTGTTGTAGTCGGGTCCATCGAGCAATTGATCGTTGAGATTTACTCCGTAGTATGTTGCAGAGCTGTCGAAAACCAGGCTAATTTTACCCTTCTTTACGTTATCTGCAGGGAATACAGGCAAATACCATACTTTGCCTGGTTGAGCCGCGTTTATCTCGTTAGGCGGAATGGGTTCCACGTGTTCCTCCGCTAAGTTCTTGCCCATGGCCGTCAAGCACTGAGTTAGCTTGTTGGGTTCCTTGCTGAGTTTGCCTAGGGTATTGCGAGTCCGTTGCAATACAAGTATACGATTATCTGGGAAGACAGGATGATCGGATTTAAATGGTAATGGTATTTCTAAATTCCCTTTGTCGTTTACCCTTATCGATGTCCTTATTCTATGAGCAAACAATACCTCGTCTGCGGATAAACCAGTCAATTGGGAACAAATGGGGAGTTAGATCGTTCTACCTGACAATTTGTTTTAAGCGTGCGATATGATATTGGCTGAGAGACGTGTGAGAGGGTTGAGTCGGACGACGAGCATGGGGTGCCTACGAGGCCCCACCCAAGGGGAGTCTCGATAACGTATGTACGACCCCCACCGTACGATGTGGGTTTTAAGCAGTGCCCTGCATCTCTGCCTAACAACATCAATACCTCTGCTGTCTCGTCTAGATCATCGAATTTATCCGCCAGATGGGCCAAATGAGGACATGTTCTCACTTCGTCCGGACTCGCTATCTCAGCTTTTGATGTAGGAATGTATGGGTTGGTGAGTAATGGAGGGAGGTTGAAAACCTTTCCATTACGCAGACCCTGAACTGTGAGTCCACTGATTGTCTGGCTTCTAAGAGTAGCCTTCTTCCCTTGTGCAGCCGTCTCTATTGAATAAGACTCCGTCGGGGATTTTATACCGAAATATCCAGCCACTTTTGGCACGCAAATGACAAATTGCTGTACAAGTCCAGTATGGCATAACATAACGAGTATTTATCCCTATGAGAAATCTTAACGAGTACGGTTAATGAGCAACTTCTTTGATGTGCTTGTGCTGTTGTCAAGCAGTTGATTCGTGCGCTGCGTGACTGAAACTGATTCGTTTCGCAGGCGGTGCGCTGCGTTGGACCGATGTTGTTCTCTCTTGGGTGAGTCCCTCGTTGTGGGTTGTATGGAGGGGCACGCGGATTCATTCTTGAATCCCGGTGGAGAGCGGTCGCGTGTCCGCCGTTACACCTGTTGCACGTCACGGAAGTCGTGCAGTCTGATATTTTGCGTTTGCCAAGGCAGTGATAACACAGCTTGTGTTGTTACATAAATGCGTTCTTCTCCTCGATGGATAGTTTGGAAAACTGGTTGCAAGTTACTGTGGCATGCCCATTAACTTGGTGGTATTCGCAAGTGTAGGACTTATTGACTTCAGTGCGGAAAGTTTTCACATGCTTCGTGGGCTCCGGGCATCGTGCACGTGGAAGTTCGAAATAGTTACAGGTGCTTATTTCTTGGATTGTCTCCTCGAGAAAAATGAGATAGATGCTCAGTGTCGGAAAACGATCTTGGTTTTCCTTCTCATATTTTAGTCCGAACCTTTTCCATGATGCGTGTAGAGAAGTGGGTAATTTCTTGACTAGTGGTACCATGCCTCTCGGATAGTTGAGGACCAATAACACGGGGGTGTATTCCATAGTGTTGATCGCACAGTTTGTGATATCGCGAAGCCGTTGCAACTGAACTTTGTCGCTCTCGTGCTTGATTTGTGGGAAGTCTTCTATCTCTTCGAATATGGCGTTCACTAACTCCGACCCCTGTCCATATCGGGTGTGCAGTGTCTCCCATATGTTTTTGAACGCCGCCATCCGAGCATGTGTTAATGCGTTTGCGGTGTCTTGCACTAGCTTTAAAGGATAGTCGCTCGTGTTTGCGAGGAGGACGTTAAGTGCTTCGAGCGCTGGCATCTCGTATTGTGTGAGGTGCCGTTGTATGGCTCTTGCCCAGTTGTTAAAATGTCGTACGTTCCCGTTGAAAGGTGGCGTCACTGACTTTCATTACGTATTAGGTGGAGAGGTGGGTCGCCGTCATCAATTTTCCTGCTTTGGGAAAAACTGGGACCGTTGGATCTTGTAGGAATGTCCTCAATTCGCTCCCCATCTTGCGAAGACTGGGGGCTGACGCTTTTACCCTGCGCTCCTCTGCTTTGTTATCCGAGAAGACTTGTGGCCCTTCAGGATGCAGGGGTGACTGGTGTCCTACTGCCGCCACGAACTCTGCCGTTCGTCTGTGGGACTCGTGCCAAATGGTCTCTTCGTTCTTGCGGTTTTCGACCTCTGTGTTTTCTTTTTCTCTTGGATGCTCTGGAATATCCTCGAGATCGAGATCCTGGGTGCCAGTGGCAGAAGGGGCCACTGACGTCGTTCCTCCGGATGCTCGTGTTGGTAGGGAGAACCTGTCGACCTGTAGGGCTCGCAGTCGTGAATTTATTGTATTAATTCATACAATAGATCAAACCTCAGGTATTTTTTCAGTTCGATAAATGCACCTTCACAAACTCAAAACATTTTACCACAAATACACAACGGGTTTCCACCACAGCGTCCTCACACTTCTCCTTAACTTTTCTTCTTCTCCTTCTTTGTCGTGTTTATTTGGGGCTTCGAAAACTAGTCCATGTAGCCCCAGGTCTGACAGTAAGTTGATTTTTCCCTTGTTTATAATGTTTCCTTTGTTCCAACCTGCAAAAAGAGAGAAGTTCAAATATTTAGCAAAGGATAGCAAGGGTTTTACTTTTCCATGTTCTATAAATCTTTCAATATAAACAATATTTCATTTCACAATTTATTTTTCTGCTATTTTTTGTATATTACTTTCAATGTCTACTGTTAGTTGCAAAGGCATGCCTGTAAAGTTTGATTGAGCTTGGGGGATTTTAAGCAACCAACTTTAACAAAACCTAATCTATCTGCCCGTGTGACCTTACTCAAGGAGAATAAAAGAACTCATGACAGGAACTCAGCTTGGTATTCAAGGAAGTTGGCACGAGAAATAGCTTGGGATCTTCTTGGGATGATTAAGCCAGTCCAGAGCTTCCAGATGATGGTTAGGCCAGTCCAGCTTCAGGGATGAATGGCCAATCCAGAGCTATAGCGACCGTGGCTTGAGAATTGCACGAGTACAGCGAGTACAGTAGGTGCAGTAAGTGGCGGATAAGTGTACGAGTGCAGTAAGTGGCTTGTGAGTGTAAAACGAGTGCAGCGAGAGTAGTAAGTGCCAGAGAGTGTAGTAAGTCTAGTAAGTGGGTGAGTGAGTGGGTGAGTGAGTGGCAGACGGTCCCCCAAATTCAGGGAATTATAACCTAACGTCACATGTTGAAGTTCATGAGTGACTTTGCTGGGAGAGCTACACTTGATAACGAGCGTGAGAGTATTGCCAGAAAAGTTTCGATTGGAAATACTCTCTGGCTAACGTTGCTTAATATAAATATTATTACAATAATGTGCACTAAATATGCATGTTTTAATTGTAAAGAGTTGCTAAAAATTACTCGAAGTTTAGTGCTATTTTTATTACTAAAAATAAAGACTATTTTAATACTTGTAATTTTATAACCTTTAAAGGGGTAGCAGGTCATGCTACATGCCCGACCCAGTGCCACGCATGAGTTGTTATATCCGTACTGAAGGTCCAGGCTGGGTCAGCGCAGCCTGGAGCTTCTTAAGGCCAAGAGGCAAAAATATCTTATATGACCAAAAAGATCTTAACAAAACAACTCTTGAAAGCATATCTCTGAAGGAGTGAAATTAGGGGTTTTCAGAGACTAAGGAAACATCCCCTCTTACAGGTGGCAACTCTTTACAGTAACTTATATCAGAGCTGCTTAAGGGAGTGTTTCCCGTCTCTGTTCTAAGACTCTACTCTATTTTTGAAGAATTAGAGTTAGTACCAACGGAGGTTAGTCACATTAGTCTACTTGGTCTTAATTTCTGTTTCTAGAAATTGTAACGATTCAAAATCAGTTTTGACGTAACGTATTTGTGAGCTAATCTATAACAGGTTCTGGTTTTGTATTTTTGTTTACTAGTTTATTTGATACTATATATTCTCTAGTTTGTGAATTTTTTCCAAGTATTGGAATAGAGCCTCTACGATCAATTTTTGTACATTTTCAGGGAAGGGGCCACCTCATAATATATTTTTCAAGGAGGCAGGAACTTTTAGAGAGGTTAGAGTGTTAGTTAGGTTGGCGCGTTCATCAGAATAGTTTAAATAATTAAAGAGCGCATGTTCTATGGTTTCTACTCTACGACATGGGCAATTGGGATCATTGGTCTGATTAACACGGAACAAGTAGGACCTAAAACCTGTATGCCCAACCCGTAGTCTAGCCAAAGCAGTTTCTACACGACGGTTCCTATGGGAGGCCCAGGGCCAACTACCAGAAGTGTCTCTAATTTGCACGAGGTGGCGCCCCTTCCCGGTTACCCTTACTTGCTGTAGCCATGTTGAGTCCCAACGTGTCCTAAATGCTTTACATACAAGACTTACAGTTTCCTCCTTAGAGTAGGGCGTCAGTGTGCGGTATCGCAGTAAATGCGCCGCTTTAGCAGCGCTGACTGCAGCCTCATTACTCGACACACCTCTATGTCCTGTTATAAACTGCAGCCTAATACAATGAGAGGAAGTAATATTAATCAACTTGTTCTGCATATTGTAGACCAGAGGAATGTAGTATTTAGGTTTTGTGCTGTGAATCAAATATAGGGAGCTCAATGAATCTGTGAATATGACGTAGTTATCAGAGGAAGCAGAATTCTCCAAGATCCATGACAGGGCTTCATGTATTGCATGCAGTTCACATTCTATTACCTGTTTTTGTGAGCGAAGTTTCCAATTTAGCGTGACTCCTTTTGAAGGGACCACAACCTCGGAGGAGGAACAGTTGAATGTTTAAATGTTCCACCTTGAATGTGTTCGACTCTTGTATGTTTAAGGTTACTGTGTAACGCTGTGATGAATACTCTTGTAACGGAATGCGTTTAGAATCAGCTAGTGGTATAGAACCATTTTCTCAGAGCGTTCCCTGGTTCCGGTCCCATTCTTGTGCCTGCCATTGCCATGTAAACATTGGTGTATGTACTATAACCAAACTGTGTTCACTGAAATAAACTTGGTTAGCGTAATCACGCTCCTGTGATTTTTCTAACCTTCTAACAAAGGTTATGGGCCCAGAACACGCTCCAAAGATAAATCTTCAGTGAACACAGTAAGTCTCAAAGCAAACTGTGGTGACTACAAGGAAGCGTAGAAGTTTGTTGACTTAACACAGTGCAGCAAGTGTGAAGAACATGGCAGACTCTAACAGTGGTAAAAGTTGCATGAAACCACTCAATGAAAGAAATTATCCAACATGGAAGACACATATGAGGATGTGTCTTGTGAAGAATAGACTGTGGGATATAGTTCAAGGCACTGAAACTATATCCTCAACGGCAGATGAGGCAGCTCGGAGGAAGTTTGAATCACGCCGAGATTTAGCCTTGGCAACAATTGTCCTGGGAGTAGATCAAAGTTAACTCTACTTGCTGGGGGATCCAACAGACCCTGTTGAAGTTTGGAGGAAACTTCAGAACACATTCCAGAAGAAATCTTGGGCAAACAAATTCAGGCTGAAGAAAAAGCTGTTCAACATGAAGTTGGAGAATAGTCAAAATCTGCAAGATCATCTAAAAGTATTTGTTGAACTCTTTGAGGAGATGGCCATTATTGGTGATGCTATGGAATAAGAAGAGCGTGTGATCATCCTACTATCATCACTACCAGATAGGTTTTCTACTCTGGTAACTGCTCTTGAAGCCCACGAAAAGATACCAGCGTGCGAAGTTGTAACTGAGCGTCTCCTAAATGAAGAAAGAAGACAGCGAGGCGGCCCTGGTACTTCAGACTCCAGTGAAAAATTCAAAAAATTCAAATCAAAAGAAACAAAAAGCTCATTAAGTGTTTTGAGAGTGGTAAAGAAGGCCACATTAAGAGACAGTGTAGAGTCTATGAAAAAAGAGTGAGAAAAGAAAATAGAACATTCCAAGCAAACAAAGCAGTAGAGACACGAAGTTCATCTACAGGTGAAACTATTATGTTTACTAGTGCTTTTCCTACAGGTAATGTTGACTGTGATTCTTGGATAGTTGACTCAGGTGCTACTCAGCACATGTGCAACAAGAAAAGTAAATTTTCATCTTACTCTGATATATCTTCTTCTGTGAGAATTGAAATTGGTGATGGTAGAGCTTTGAAGGGTGTTGGAGTTGGAGATGTGCCTCTTAAAATAACACTACCTAATATGCAGGTAAAGAATTGTGTTGTAAAAAATGTGTTGTTTGTGCCAGAGCTAGCTTGCAATTTGATTTCTGTTGCCCAAAATGCAGAATGTGGTAAGGAAACCCATTTCAATAGAAGCACATGTGAGATTGTATATGAAAATAATGAGTTGATTGTTGCTGGTTATAAGGTAGGAAGACTTTATAGACTAGATTGTTCCTATCATGTAGCCGCAAAATGCTCGAGTGTCTCCTCAGATGACCTGTTGTGGCACAAAAGATTTTGTCATCTAGGATTTGCTAATCTTAAGAAACTGAAGTCTCTTGGTCTTGTTAGAGGTTTTGATTGTTCTCTAGGAAATGAGAATATTTTTTGTGAAAATTGTTGTGATGGCAAGAGCCATAGACTTCCTTTTTTCTGGAGTAGATCAAAGAAAAGTGCGTGAGCCCTTAGAGCTAATCCATAGTGATGTTTGTGGGAAAATTAATCCTAGTTCTTTGGGAGATGATAATTATTTTGTAACATTCATTGATGATTATTCTAGATACACCTGGGTGTACATTATAGAAACAAGAGTGATGTCTTTGAGGTGTTCACCGAGTTCAAACCTCTTGTTGAAAATCACTATGATCACAAAATCAAAATCCTGCGCACAGACAATGGTGGAGAGTATGTGTCCACTGATTTTGAAAGATTTCTGAAGGTAAATGGAATTGTTCATCAAAAGACTGTACCTAAGACTCCTGAACAAAATGGAACTGCTGAAAGAATGAACAGAACAATCCTTGAAGCAGTGAGAGCTATGTTGTCTGACTCAAAGTTGCCCAAAACATTCTGGGCTGAAGCTGTCTCAACTGCTGTGTATGTCAAAAATAGGAGCCCTACTAGTGCTCATAAAAATTTGACTCCTTATCAGGCTTTGAATGGGCACAAGCCCAATGTACAGCATTTCAGGACTTTTGGGTGCATGGCTTATGCACATGTTCCCAGGGATGAAAGAGAGAAGCTTGACTCAAAGAGCAAGACCTGTAAAGTTTGGTTGTGCTTGGGGAATTTTAAGCAACTAACTTTAACAAAACCTAATCTATCTGCCCGTGTGACCTTACTCAAGGAGAATAAAAGAACTCATGACAGGAACTCAGCTTGGAATTCAAGGAAGTTGGCACGAGAAATAGCTTGGAATCTTCTTGGGATGATTGAGCCAGTCCAGAGCTTCCAGATGATGGTTAGGCCAGTCCAGCTTCAGGAATGAATGGCCAGTCCAGGGCTATAGCGACTGTGGCTTGAGACTTGCACGAGTACAGCGAGTACAGTAGGTGCAGTATGTGGCGTATAAGTGTACGAGTGCAGCGGGTATAGTAAGTGGGTTCACAGCGAGTAGTGAGTGGGTGCACCAGCGAGTGTGATAGGTAGGTGAGTGGGTGGTAGACGGTCCCCCAAATTCTGCACGTAACGTGAAGTGATGAGTACATATACACGGATCATAACCACATGATAAGTCCCATTGACAATTCCCAAAATATGCCAGGATAAAGTGCAGAAGGCAGTACTGGTTAACGATTGTTCAGCAACCAGTTCACCATTTAGTCAAGTTATTGGTTTCACATTCTTACAGTGAGGCAGGAGTTTATTAAATTGATTTCATGAGTTATAGATAAAAAGCAGGATTAATTAAATTATATCCTTGGCATAAGTCTTAAGGATTTGTATTGGTTTTTTTAGAGCCTAATTTTATCAACATGAAGCAGTAAAATTGACATAAAATAAAAAGGTTAATTCATGGCTTTTCAATATTCACAAATCTGAATTAGGTAATGACCACAAAATAATTGAGTTTAGACCTTCAAAGAAGTAGCTTTTAGGTCTGTAATAATATTAATACAGAGTTTTTTCACATATAAAAGAAATACATAATAATTCTTAAGGTGACAAAATTAGGGATAAGTGATATAAGCTGGATCCTAATTTTGCATCAGCTAGCAACAGAGTCTTGTTTTCTAGTCAACAGAGTCTGGTTTTCTAGTCATCAGACTCTGGCTTTAGTTTTAAAATCATTGTAACCATAACTGGGTTTCTACTCTCTGATTCATAAGAGTAAAAATATCTTGAGCACACATATCTAAAATAGAATAGGATTTTATGAAAATCTACACCTGAGGAAATTGCAGGCTAGACTTATAACTGTCTTTAGGATTGACCTGTTCAAATGAGGTCTTTTGAGAATAGTACTGAACACAATCGTTGAGAAAAATATTGAATCACTTACTACAGCACAGTTACTGATTTATCACAGTTGTCCTGTAGAAACAACTCCTAAAACCTTGACTTGCTATAATAACTCATGGTGAAGAAACAAACACTTGAAAAATCTAAACATCACCAAAGAATACAGATACACTGGCAAGTTAAACACAAAAATTAAGACAAGTCTAAAAATACTTAAAACATAGTATGCTCACCTCCACTACGCACAAAACGGATTCAAGATAGCAACAAAAGTTAGTGGCGTGGGGTAAGGTATATATAGCAATACGGACCGGAAACGAGGGTAGAATCCACGAATGTTGCCAGCCTGCGAGTCCTTTATTTTTTTGGAACGCTCAGATCTAATTATTTAATATAAAATAAAATATATCCCTGGGTTGTCACTAACCTTGTCAAAGAGACTAAAAATAAGGCTAAAATTCTGTAATAATTATTACGACAATCTCTAGTGAGATTAATGAGACAAATGCTAACTTATATTTTAACGTGCTATTACAGAGATATGAATGGTACATTGAGTGATACCGTTCATGCTACACACCTGTGTTCTTTTAGGGTATGGCAGTGGAACTAAAGGATACAGGCTGTATGATTTTAATGCCAAAAGGGTCTTGTTGAGTAGAGATGTGGTACTTAATGAATCTCAGTTTATGTCATTTGAGAAAGAGCCTTCAAAAGAAATTGAGTGTGTTCCATGCTCCTTCTCTCAGGAAGAAAAACATGAGGATTCAGAAGGAGAGTTGGAGCTCCGTCGTTCAACTAGGAACAGAGCTGCTCCTGAGAGATTCGGAGAATGGGTGTGCTTTGCTCAAGATAAAATTTATGTTTCTGCAAATGTAGAGGAAGCACTTCATGGGCCTGAGTCCAAACTGTGGAAAGCAGCTATGGAGGAGGAAACGGCATCCATGAATATAAATAATGTCTGGTCTCTTGTAGAGTGTCCAAAGAACAAGAAACCAATCAGGTGTAAATGGATTTTTAAAAAGAAAACTGGTCCAGATGGAAATGTTTGCTCGTACAAAGCTCGGCTTGTTGCTCAAGGGTATGCTCAAAACTTTGGAGTTGATTATGATGAAACTTTCAGTCCTGTACATAGTAAGGTTTGAGTCAGTCCGTGCTGTGTTAGCTCTTGCAGCTAAGCACAATTTGCAGCTTCATCATATGGATGTGGCTACTGCATTTCTGAATGGAGAGCTGAGTGAGGAAATTTATTTGACCCAGCCAGAAGGTTTTGTTTCAGAAGGCAATGAAAATCTGGTTTGTAAATTGAGTAAGTCTCTGTATGGACTGAAGCAGTCCCCTAAGTGTTGGAACACAGCCCTTGATGGTCATTTGAAGCAATTGGGCTTCAAACAATCCAAAAATGATGCTTGTATTTATACCCGTGTTAGTAATAAGGGATTGTGTATCATTGCTGCGTATGTAGATGATATCATTATAGCATCTGACTGTCTTGATGAGATTAATGAGATAAAATCGTGTCTCAGTGTTAAGTACAAAATGAAAGATCTTGGTAAACTAAGCTATTTCTTAGGTGTATGTGTGATGCAGACTAAAAATGAAGTGTTCCTAGAGCAGTCTGCTTATACTAAGGCCCTGTTGTCTAGGTCTGACATGGATAATGTAAATTCTGTTGCTACTCCTTTAGATGTCAATGTGGACCTTGTAACAACTTTAGATGAAGTTGAGGAATGTAACAAAGACTTGTACCAAAGTGCTGTAGGCAGTCTTTTGTACCTGTCGACAAGAACGCGACCTGACATCACATTTGCTGTAAATAATGTTGCTAAATATTGTTCAAAGCCACTTAAGAATCATTGGACGAGTGTGAAGCGAATATTTAGATATTTGAAAGGTACTTCTGAGTTAGGTATCTTGTACAGTAACTGCTCTGATAAATGTGTTGGTTATTCAGATGCAGATTGGGCTGCTGACAGAAGTGATAGGAAGTCGACCTCGGGTTACTGTTTTACTTTGAGTAACTCAGTGATAACTTGGCGATCTGTCAAACAGTCCTGTGTTGCTCTCTCAAAAGCTGAAGCTGAATATGTTGCTCTAGCTGGTGCTGCCCAAGAGGCAATTTGGTTGAAGCAACTTCTTGATGATTTGGAGTTTAAAACAGGTGGTCCCATGGTTGTAAATGAAGATAACCAATCCCCCATCTGTCTCGCCCAGAATGCCAAATATCGTGGTAGAAGTAAGCATATTGATATCAAATTTCATTATATTCGTGATCTTGTAAGGAATAAGGAAATTGATCTCGTGTATTGTCCTTCGAATGATATGCTTGCTGATATATTTACTAAGGGTCTAAGTGCCGAGAAGTTCTCTAGGCTGAGAAGTAAGCTAGGTGTAGTTTTCTTTGTGAAACACATTCAATGTGAGAAGGAGTGTTGAATGTTTAAATGTTCTACCTTGAATGTGTTCGACTCTTATATGTTTCAGGTTACTGCGTAACGCTGTAATGAATACTCTTGTAACGGAATGTGTTTAGAATCAGCTATTGGTATAGAACCATTTTCTCAGCGCGTTCCCTGGTTCCGGTCCTATTCTTGTGCCTGCCGTTGCCATGTAAACATTGGTGTCTGTACTATATCCAAACTGTGTTCACTGAAATAAACTTGATTAGCGTAATCACGCTCCTGTGATTTTTCTAATCTTCTAACAGGAACAAGTAGGCTCGGTAATCTGCGACCCATCTGTGAATATAGCTATGTAATCTGCAAACTTTGTATCCATTAGTTCATTATAGGTTTGGATAACTGATTGGGAGGTTAATGAAGACACATAAGATGGTAAAAATTCAAACAAACAAACAAACAACTTTATATCCAATCAACTACACAGTACATAGACATTAGTACCTTGGTTTTTCAAATTCTTAAGGTTAACATTCTTAGAGCAAGGATGATGGTGAGCTCCATGCGACGATCCTGGGATGTGTCCATGGGCGGGAAGTTGAGGGCTTACCAATAAGTGCGAGCTCACGGCGCGAAACAAGAAACAGCTCGTATTCATGGCCGGGTTTCGAACCCGCGGTCTGTCTGCCCGAAGCAAAGACCTGAGACCTAACACAGGCCGCAGACCACTCGACCACAATCATCCGTCCTGAACCAAGGAGGAAGTGGTGAAATTATTGGAGCTGCATTTCCAGAGGACATGTCGAACATCATTAGGTTGAAAAGCATGGGGGACAAGATACCACCCTGTGGAACACCACTTCTGGCTCCTCTCACTGAGGAGTAAGAGCCCTCAAAGTAGACCTGGAAAGAGCGGTTAGTTAGGTACGAGTGAAGCCATCGTAGAATTGGCCCCCGCACTCCACAGGAACCCAGCTTGTAGAGGACTCCTGTGGGCCAGACTGTATTAAATGCATCTGTTAAATCCACAAAGAGACATAATAAAATTTTTCTCCTGGTAATTGCCGAACAAATAGCGGCTTCCAAACGAGCAACCTGATCGAGTACTGCCAGCCGCTGTCTGAATCCCCCCTGTGAATTTCTAAAAGCCCCATTTTGTTTTAAATAGAAGGTAAGGCGCTGAGCTATCATTCGTTCCATCAATTTTAAAAGGCAGGAAAGCAACGAAATGGGGCGGAAAGACTCAACACCAGTTAATGGTTTAAAAGGTTTAGGGATGGGAATAATTAAAGCAAGCTGCCATGACCTCAGGATGACACCCGTACTAAGACTACTACAGCACAAGTTGAGAAGCCATCTCTTATAAATATCTGGTAAATTTTTCAGGTGCTCATTGCACACACGGTCCTGTAGCATGAACGGTATCACTCAATGTACCATTCATATCTCTGTAATAGCACGTTAAAATATAAGTTAGCATATATCTCATTAAATATAAGTTAGCATTTATCTCATTAATCTCACTAGAGATTGTCGTAATAATTATTACAGAATTTTAGCCTTATTTTTAGTCTCTTTGACAAGGTTAGTGACAACCCAGGGATATATTTTATTTA
>VCRD01001376.1:5071-18450 GCA_006783055.1 Trinorchestia longiramus
TCTCCAACTCCTTCTCACTCTCCAACTCTTCGTACTGCAACTCCTTCTCACCCTCCAACTCCTTCTTACTCTCCAACTCTTCGTACTGCAACTCCTTCTCACTCTCCAACTCCTTCCCACTCTCCAACTCCTTCTCACTCTCCAACTCTTCGTACGGCAACTCCTGATACACTCAGGGCGCTGGAAATGCTGTCACTGAAGAAACACCTACACAGCTCCTTTCGCTGCCTTCTTTTTATCTTTTTTTCAAGCCATTTTCCTCACATGAACTGCATGATTAAAATTGCCAATGAAAATCAGTATTATAACTAATCTATAAAATGTTTCATCGGTAATTAAAGTCAATTTAATAACTATTACTAAGTTGCATGTTAAAAACTAACTAACTACTACTAACTAGTGGTCTAACTTCTGTTTACGTATACAGAAGTAGCCGATTTGCTCTTCTAATAAATAGAAACATTATAGAATGTTGGTTCTTGATATCCACTTGAACATAAACGCATGAGCTCAACTGGACTATTGCTCCAGTGATAATTGTTTTGGAAACGCATTTTCAAATAAGCCTTTGGTTCAAAATGTCCAAATGCAATGTTTGCTGTACATCTTCTTCAATATTTTCTCATTATATTTTATTTTCAACCACGGCCTTAGCAGGCTTACCATACGTATGTAGGTTTTGTCAACAAGAAAAATTTATTTTGCAGTAAAATTCGACAATCAGCTAAGCGGTTGGTGAGACATGAATTGTAATTCTATCATGAGATAAGAATAATTTCTTCGTCTCTTTCACTGCCAGGAAATTATTCCCAGAATGAAACAAGCGAGCTCTAAGCCAACATGCTTTCTCTAGCGTCAGAATAAAATCCCGCTGCAAGTCTCGTAAATAAACAAAAAAACTGTGAAGTATCTTTCTTTGCCAAGCAGAAGCTGTGCACTCACTCCGATGCCAACTAACATCATTTCCCTCTGCTGGTGAAGGGAAAAATCTCATTGCAAGTTTTGCTATGTCGCTCGAGACAAAGTTGTTTCTATATCGTCAATTTGCTAGTTATTATGTCGAATGAAATTCTCGCTTTTCTCTGTTCCAGCTGTGCAAGAAATGCGTCAGAGTTTTAATCTCTCACACTCCAACTTATCTCCCATGCCTCTCTAACTCCTCATACATTGACTCTTTTCATATTTCAATTCCTCCTCATTTTCCAACTTCTCTTTAGTTTCCAACTCTTCCTCACTTTCCAACTCCTTCTCACTCTCCAGCTCCTCAAACAGTTCTGTTGCCTGCAAACATCACTAGACGTTTCTCACGATTGCAAAAGGAATTATCGAATTCAAGCGACGCAATAGCACCATCTGAAATGAGTGATATTACAAAAGAGCTCAGCGCAATGCAATTTAGAAATTTGATTGCAAAGAAGCAGAGGAATCTGCTTTTTATAAAGAACAAAAGCTCTTGATGGCTCCGTATGAACAAATGTCCACTCTACAACTCATTGGCTTGCTGGCTCATTATCTACGAGAAAAACTCATATATTCCAATGGATAAATCATCTCTCTAGAAGCTCAACTTAATTTCAGGGAGAGAATTCTAAAGTTTGTTATTTTTCTGCTGTTGTTGCCAGCGGTAAAACACGTTTAAAAATTCTCTACAATTTAACATGCAATGGAATTTAATTACGTCAGCGGATTATTGAGAGTCTTGCCAGCGCTGCAGTGGCGTCATCCCTAAGTTTCTTTCACGGAATCTTATAACATTTTCTGGCTGGAAGAAACGAAACATTCACAGCCAAAAAAAGAGATGTCCAGCAGACCACTGACATGAAGAGAACTGTGCCAGCTTTTAATGCTTGTTTATCCCTTTAAATTCTTTTCAAACTCATTTTTGAAGCCCCCGCCTTTTTCATGCTGTGAGGGTACAGTGTAAAAATAAATTATTTATAACTTTTTATCCTTGAGACTTGATATTAAATTCCCACTGTGTGCCGGATTTCCTTCAAATATCTGAGGAACAAATAAGCGAGAAAGAGATAGAGAAAGAAAGGGGGGCTGCAGACTCATTTTTACGACTTTTAACTAACCAGTCTATTATTTGTTAGTCATTCTTAGTTTTTTATTTAGCTCTTTGTAAAATTAACACTAACATTTGTTTTCTGGATTGTAATAAATAAACAATAATTAATTCGTTATTAATGGAATTAAGGCGTTGCTGACGTTAATCTAACACTCAAGTTAGACTTGATTGCTTCACCTGACAGTGAGATGGACTGTTGTGCACAATAATGTTCTTAATCGAGTAATCAAGCTAACTTTAGCATTGAGTCACCAATAATATTCAGATGTCATTGTTCATTTCCGCATGTTATTGTTCATTTCCTCATGCTGCTGATCATTTTCTTATGTAACTGTTCATTTCCTCATATAATTGTTTATTTCCGTACATAATTGTTAATTTCTTAATGTTATTGTTCATTTCTGCTTATTATTGTTCGTTTTTGCATGTCATTGCTCATTTCTGGATGTTACAGTTCATTTCTTCATGTTACTCTTTATTTCTATAAATAATTGTGCATTTCCCCAAGTTATTGTTCATTTTCTCATGTTATTATTCATTTCCTCATGTTATTGTTCATTTCTTCATGTTACTGTTCATTCCCGAAATACCAAGCTTACAGCAATGAGACCCTAAATCCTACATGACTTTTCAGCGATTTTCCTTTCCAAATCCCCATGCCTCTCATGCCTCGTTCGGACCTCCCCAGTGCTTCCCCTCCTAACAGGAAACCACTGTCCCCACATCCTCGCTGTCACTTCCCTCAATAAGTCAATCAGTCAAGCCTGAGCCTTCCAGGCCCACCTGAATTATTGGTCCACAGTTGCCTTAAGGTTTTGATACTGAACTTCAGCGATGACATTTGCCGGCAAATGGAGCGTGTCGGTGGTGACCAGGAGTTCTGCAATACAGAGTAACTTTCGACTATGAACTGACAAGCTTTAGTTTAACAGAGGTTGTCATTTAATTCAGAGTCTTACTTCCCTGACGAGCATCACGCTCTCAAGACCTGCACGTTCTGATGCATCGATGATTTTTAAAGCGTTGCTTCAGGTTTCAGCATTAGCTGGATATTGATGTCCACGTTGAAGAAAATGATGAAAAAATTCAATAAATTTTTTGTGGAGGTAGCGTTAGTCGTCCCTAAATGGTCGTCAGTGACTTCTCTAGCCGTATCTTAATCCTGTCAGTGGTGCTTAATTCCACCTCGTGTCGCCAAGTATCTACTTATATAATACACAGTGCATCTCCTTCACCATCTCTCTCTCTCTCTCTGTCTGTGTATGTCTGTCCCATTACTTCCTATCTATTACTGAAGAAAAATTATTGAACTGAAATTAGAACACGTTTACGTGCATTAAAAGTATTGTATTGCGGATACCAAAGGCGCCTGATTGGTATAAAATACGCCATTTTCTCCTATCATTAGCCTTTTTTCCCTACACTGCCTTGGTATCGGTAGATAAGATAGAGAATAGAAGTTCTGTATCTATTCATAGAAAATATTCATTTAAAACACAATAATTCGTCGTAAATTGTCAATACATTCGTTTTTACAATAATTTCAAATTAGTCAAATCTAAACCGTGGAATTTCCACGGGAACTATTTAGTGTTTCATATACTTTACGTCGGGTCCTGGCGCAACAGACTTGTTCCGTCATTTTAAGACAGCGGACGACGTGGAGCCCGTCCGTCATTTTCACTGGAAAACCAAAGCAGTCCAAGCTTTCAGTCCCGTAGTCGGACCAACGACATTTCCCCCTAGGCACAAGCAAGAAAATTTCTTTTTTGCCATCCAAGTTGCGCGTTTCTTTCTGCTACCGCTGAGATTTTCCTTGGGAGGCAATGTTCTGCTGGTTTTCTCGTATTTGTTTTCCGGTTGAAGAGTTGAAGTACCTGTCTCTAAGTACTGGATACGGAGTACCTGTCTCCAAGTGGTGGGTGTGAACTACCAGTGTGTAAGTATTTGATACGAAGTCATTATCTGTAAGTGTTGGGTGCAAAAAACCTGTCTGAATGTTCTGGGTACGAAGTACCTGTCTGTGAAGGAGGTGTGTAGATTACTTGTCTCTTGAAGAGTTAGAGTATTTGTCAGTAGGTCTAGCACTGAACATGAGATTCTGTCTGCAGGTGTATCATGTTGTGTGCCTCCAGGGGCTTTATTGCCTGAAATTAAATAATGCGTTAGGATAATTCCTCACAATTTACCAGCTTCTTTCACACAGCAGAAAAAATATTGAATTTCTCCCCTACTTCGGATTTGAAATTAATTTTCTAAGTTTGTTTATTTTTCTTCCACCAAATTCATTATAGCAGCTTTCAATGATGTTTGGCTTAGTCTTAGAAGTGTCTTTAAGACTTCCCTCGTTCCAACTGAAGTGACTTTGAGACTTCCCTCGTTCCAACTGAAGTGTCTTTAAGACTTCCCTCGTTCCAACTGAAGTGTCTTTAAGACTTCCCTCGTTCCAACTGAAGTGTCTTTAAGACTTCCCTCGTTCCAACTGAAGTGTCTTTAAGACTTCCCTCGCCCCAACTGAAGTGTCTTTAAGACTACCCTCGTCCCAACTGAAGTGTCTTTAAGACTTCCCTCGTTCCAACTGAAGTGTCTTTAAGACTTCCCTCGTTCCAACTGAAGTGTCTTTAAGACTTCCCTCGTTCCAACTGAAGTGTCTTTAAAACTTCCCTCGTTCCAACTGAAGTGTCTTTAAGACTTCCCTCGGCCCAACTGAAGTGTCTTTAAGACTTCGCTCGTTCCAACTGAAGTGTCTTTAAGACTTCCCTCGTCCCAACTGAAGTGTTTTTAAGACTTCCCTCGGCTCTACTGAAGTGTCTTTAAGACTTCCCTCGTCCCAACTGAAGTGTCTTTAAGACTTCCCTCGGCTCTACTGAAGTGTCTTTAAGACTTCCCTCGTCCCAACTGAAGTGTCTTTAAGACTTCCCTCGCCCCGGAACCGTAGGGGATTTTTTACATCCCAACTTCTCCCATAAATCCAAAGCTCTAAAGTTGGGAGGACTGCCCCCTGATCTGCACTTTAGGTCCCAGGGGGCGGATTAATCATATTCACAAGAACAGGACCGCCAGGCTTGAATTACCATCAACATTTATATTTAATGGGAAAAGAAACACGGATTTTATCATCAAAATGTTTATACATTACTAAATGGGAAAATTTTCGGTGAAGTCCTGCCAGTTGGAAAAAATAAGTATTTGTTGATTGGGTTGTTTATTATATGCTGTATTTTCCGTCTAAGTTGGACGTTATCTATTAACAGGCTGCAGTTGTACAAGAGTGTCGGTCTAACAGCTTGTGTGGTCATTGATAAGCTAAACTCAGAAGGCGAGAAAACTGAAAGGAGTCTCTTCTTTCAAAAAGCTAGATTTCAACACAACTTCCACGTGGCAGGGATGTGATTATCATTATACGTTGTACTGATGCACACTAATGTTATCTTTGTTGTTGAATTATATGGCCTGATCCTGTGCATCATAATTAATGTATAATACTAACTGTTGCTGTAGTTAAGTAGTTTGTATTTACCCTCTACACGTGTACACGACACTCCCTCACGTAGCCACCTTCACGTGTACACGACACTCCCTCACGTAGCCACCTTCACGTGTACTCGACACTCCCTCACGTAGCCACCTGCACGTGTACACGCCACTCCCTCACGTAGCCACCTTCACGTGTACACGACACTTTCTCACGTAGCCACCTACACGTGTACACGACACTCCCTCACGTAGCCCCCTACACGTGTACACGACACTCCCTCACGTAGCCACCTACACGTGTACAGAACACTCCCTCACGTAGCCACTTTGACGTATACAGAACACTCATTAATGCTTAATGTCCCATTAAGTATCAGCTGCACATTAAGGAGAGAGCCAACGCATTCTCATTAAACAACATATTTTAAAGCAGATATATTAGACTTAGAGGAGATACATCTATTTCGTAACAGGAAATTAATTAGCACTAGAACAACGAGGTCATCTACATGCATAAAATCTTCACCTTCCACTCACCATTAATGCTATTAATTCTGACTTGGATTCTTGCTATAATTTCTTGGAATTTTTGATGCCAGTGATGGTTTTGAACTGACATTAATAATTTATACCGTACCCTTTTGTATTTGTTGGTAAGTATGCACGAATGTTATTTTAAGTTCGTTTTCATTTCAAAATTAAGTATTTAAACTATTTTAATTTTATTCAGGCGCTTACCAAAGTTAAAATGTTGAGCATTTCGCACCATCTGAGTGAACATCGAAAACATCAATTACATTTTAGCAACTTTTTTTCTGAGAAGAAATTAGCGCGTGAACCTCAGCCTGCTGACAACAAGCTCTCATAATTTCATTAAAATGAAAATTTCTGTTTACAGCCATAAAAAAATTTCCCAGCAGTAAATGAATGTTTTTACACAGTCCACACAGTACGAGTACAGTCAGGGCAACAGCCTCACAGTCCGCGCAGCACATCTACAGTCAGGGTAACAGCCTCACAGTCCGCGCAGCACATCTACAGTCAGGGCAACAGCTTCACAGCACATCTACAGTCAGGGTAACAGCCTCACAGTCCGCGCAGCACATCTACAGTCAGGGTAACAGCCTCACAGCACATCTACAGTCAGGGTAACAGCCTCACAGCACATCTACAGTCAGGGTAACAGCCTCACAGCACATCTACAGTCAGAGCAACAGCCTCACAGTCTGCACAGTCCACCATACACACACACCCTTTCATCCTCTGACCCCCAGAGGGAGGGATGTCACAGAGGGGACGATCAAGAAGCTCTGTGTGTGTGTGCTCCCACTTCTCCAGTTCAGAATTTATGTGCCCATCCATCAAGACATATTTCTTCCTGTGCCCCTGCAGCTTTGCATATGAGGTTTTTTTCAAGTGCTTATACTCCATTGTGGGACTTTTTAAGTGGGGGTATAGGGGGGACTTCTCAGAGGGGGTGGCCCTCCCCCCTGTAGCAGTTCGTGCCTGTCGTATTGCCTCCGGCTTTGTCTTAGTGTGGGGAATGGAAACAATAAAAATTATAATGAACGAACTTACAAATGTAGCCTTCAAATACATTTTTGTTACACTAGCACTCTTACCATCCTCACCACCATCACCATCAGGTCTTCATCACCACCATCACAACTATCATCATCGCCACCATCGTCCCATCATCACCACGGGCAAAATATATATATATATCAAAAGTTGACGGCGAACGACGATTTGTTTCTGTATAATCGGAAAGGAAATTAATCGTCGGAATGAACTTATTTACAAATTGTTAGAACGGCTACTGAATAGCCGTGTTACAAAGGCCCCAACATTTGTTCGTGTCGCTCGCAATCAAACGAATAACTCAAATTTTTCTAAAGTCATTGCATGGAACGCACAGCAGAACTCGTAATTCATCCACGCTAATGAATTCACTGAAAATATTCAACTGCATCAGCACCAATCACGTGACATGAAGCGCTTGTCATTTCAAAGTTGACAAATCAAGCAGAACCAAACGCAGGGTCCTGATAAATCTTCTTGCTAATTGCCTTGGTTTCCACAAGCCCTGGCCTGCCAAACACGATGTAAACAAACACCAGTAGGCAAACATGTCAAGCAGAGGTCGGCTTAAGTCTAAGCGTCATCATGATGCCAAAAGAAAAGCAGATCAAACGCAGTTGTTGTAACAGCAGATTTAAGTATTTACCTCAGTGAATGTGTACCCTAGAGACTTGAGAGTATTTCCTTCAGTCAACTTAAATCCTTATTAATATTAATATTAATATTCACGGGTATTTACCTCGAGAGGCTAGTATCCTAGATACTTTACTTCCGTGAGATCGTATCCATAATACTCCTGAGTATTAATACCTCGGTGATATTTTATCTTACGAACTCGAGAGTATGTATTTACTTCCAAGAGCTTGTATCCTAGATACCTGCTGATATTCACCAAAGTGAGCCTGTATCTTATATGATCTAAATGATTAACCTGAGTTCTCTAATATTCTAACCACTAGTACAGTGGTTCCCAACCTTTTTGTGATCAAGTACCACTTGGAGGCCCCGTACAGTCGCTGCGTACCAGCTGGTTCCAGAGAGTACCACCTGGTTCCTGGTTCACATTTTTTGAAGTAAAAAATAACAGAATAAAAATTGTTTATGACCTGGGAATGTGTTCGTGTACCACCTGGTAGGTCCTTGCGTACCACAGGTTGGAAACCACTGCACTAGTAGATCCACACGTGAAAATTGGCGTGTTTTTATTTCATTTGTTCATTTGATTTGCCAGTGGACGCGGGCTTTGGGAAGGAGTTTCCACATTGAAGGATGTGTCTTTGGTATCCACAATACAATGCCTAAAATACATGTATACCCTACGAAATTTCCTCCTGTCAAAATCCTTAAAAGTATCATAGAGAGACGGACCAAGCAAGTAAGTAACAAACTGTGTAGTATTGTATAATAGAATGATGTCATACAAGTAACCAGTCGCGCACGTGCTGCTAATGGGGTGCCCTTTTTTAGCCTTGCGAGACGCCATGTTGAAAGGTAAGCCCTCGAACAGGAAACGAACCATTAAAGCTTGGCCGAGGTCTTTCAGTTGGAATCAGTTGCCTTTCAGTTGGAATCAGTTGCCTTTCAGTTGGAATCAGTGCCTTTCAGATGGGATTAGTTGCCTTTCAGACACGTTTGCCTTTCAGTTGATAGTCAGTCCACACAAAGAGACAGACGCTTTCCATTTGCAGAAGGCAATCTCGTCAGCTGATCCGCTAAAAAACGAGCTTGGGTCCGAATTAAGCAGTCCAAACCTATCAGCAGCTCCCAGTGATGCCCTTAAAAACTGGCCTTTTGTGTCTTTTTTTTGCTCTCTATCGATCAGAGTACTTGTGTACTTTTCTTATTTGTGAGGAGTTAGGGAAAAGCTTGTTTCAATTTGCAAAATATATGTTAGGGTAATATAGACACTCTGAATATGTTTTACCGAATTTGTTTTAAAAACGATTGGAAGAAAATTAGAATTATAGTGAAACAGTAGTGTGATCGTGAGGCTAGTTTTAATTGAAAATGTCCATGAAATTGAGGGCTTCTATGATAACAAATATTTTAAAGTGAGTGGGGGATCTGACTAGGGGAAGCTGACAATGGGGATCTGACAGGGGGATCAGACTATGGGGATTTGACAGGGGGATCAGACTATGGAGATTTGACAGGAGGATCAGACTATGGGGATCTGACAGGGGGATCAGACTATGGGGATCTGACAGGGGGATCAGACTATGGGGGTCTCACAGGGGGATCAGACTATGGGGGTCTGACTAGAGGATTGTTAGACTGGGAACAAGAGGCCCAAATAAAGGGAGCCCCTCCTTCCCCCCTGGTGGAAGTAGGGTTTGGAGCACATGCTGTCTCTTCTTATGCAAATTAGACGTGTGAGCGCAATTAACAGACTTCGAGAGTTTAAACAATTTGTTTCTAGGGGAATTACTGCGAGGTATTTAGAGGGCACAGCCTGTATTGTGCCCTGGTGTGATACACAAGGGAATTACTGTGAGGTATTTAGAGGGCACAGCCTGTATTGTGCCCTGGTGTGATACACAAGGGAATTACTGTGAGGTATTTAGAGGGCACAGCCTGTATTGTGCCCTGGTGTGATACAGAGGGGAATTACTGTGAGGTATTTAGAGGGCACAGCCTGTATTGTATTCTGGGTAATACTGACTGTTCAAAGTAAAGAAAACCTCCCTAAAAATACTGGTCTCAAATATTCTGGCTATCCTTCCTTCAGCCAAGCATCTGTCAACTTTTGTATTCAGAATACTTAAATCAAATACCAGAAAACTGTACTCTGTGAGCTGAGTACAAATAGCTTACATGTTCGTGTGAAAGTGTATGAGTTGTGTACGCATTTACACTCGTGTATTGACGTACTGGTAATGGGTTTCGCTTGCCCATTCAGTTGAGGCTAGGTTCATTTAGTAATTTTGACTGTTTTCGCTAACTCAGAGCGTGAAAACTGATAGAAAAATCGCAATGAAAAATTTAGAACTCTATTCTCAACTCATCAAGCAAAGTTATAACGCAGGGGTGACAAAAAATTCTCTTTCTTTCGTTCCTTCATTCACTGAATACTCAAAGTTTCCGTTATAAAATGCTCAAACTCCTGGCATTTTCCTTTCATAAAATACTGAAACCCACGACTGTTTTCCTCTATTAAATACTGAACTAAGACTCTAAAGGACAGCTTCTTATCAGAGATACAGCACCAACGAAGCATGCCTGCCTCACTCCAGTATTGGAATATAATAATTAATAATTTATAATTACGAGGAACGACAAGCGCTTAATCCCCTTTATTAATTGCTTTCATGTGCATTTCTGCGTACAGAAATGGTGACGCCTCTTTAGAGTGGGCTCATAAATATCTAATCCACTCAGAGAGGGGATTTAGAAAGTGGAAGATGGTGGGTGAGAGGAAGTGGGTGAACGAAGAATACAGAAGAAAGGGAGGGGAGGGAGAAGCAGAAAAGAAGAGGGAGAGAGGGCGAAAAAGGAAGAGAGGAAAAGAAGAAGAAAAGGAGATGGGGAGTGAGAGGGGAAGAGGGGGAGTAAGGTGATGGGGGACCTGGTATTGACGAGGCTTGATGGGGGCAGATAGTGGCTGATGGATGAAGTCCTGAATTCTAGAGCGCGGACTGATGGAGAAATGATAGTAGCATGATGGTGGCGTAATGATAATATGATGGAGGATAGATGCTTGTGTCATAATCAAGATGGAGAAATGATCTACCACGACATCCGTAGCTCCTCATGGCCCCTTAGGGCCAATCATGGCCCGTCATGACCCATCATAGCCCCTCATGACCCATCGTGGCCCCTCATGACCCATCATGGCCCCTCATGACCCATCATGGCCCCTCATGACCCATCGTGGCCCCTCATGACCCATCATGGCTCTTCACGGCCCCTTACGGCCCCATGGCTGTTCACGGCCCCTCAGTGACAATCATGATCCCTCATGGCCCCTTACGGCCCCTCACAAGCCTTTACGACCCCTCACAGGCCTTCATGGCCCCATAGTTGTGTGCAGGATAACATTATTGATGATCTGCACATAGGCTGCACGTGAGGTGTACGTAGGCTGCACGTGAGATGCACATAGGCTGCACGTGAGATGCACGTAGGCTGCACGTGAGGTGCACATAGGCTGCACGTGGGGTGCACGTAGGCTGCACGTGAGGTGCACATAAGCTGCACGTGGGGTGCACGTAGGCTGCACGTGGGGTGCACGTGGTTGCTTGGAAGCTCCAGAGGATCACCAGCACGTGTAGTGTGAGGTAATGTGGCTCAACATTTTATTACCTGCTTGGTCGACTGGTGAGCGAACCCGCGTGCGATGCGGGAAGACCCAGGTTCGAGGTCCGCTGCCGCCGTGGTCGATTTGTGTATGACCATCGGCGGCTAGAATTACATCATGGGACTTAGGTACCGAGCCAAGAATGGGCCAAACTGCTCGTTCCTATTGCCTTATTCAATTCTCAGGTGAGGCAGGTCATTAACGGGTGAGGCAGGTCATTAAGAGGTGAGGCAGGTCATTAACGGGTGAGGCAGGTCATTAAGAGGTGAGGCAGGTCATTAAGAGGTGAGGCAGGTCATTAACAGATGAGGCAGCTCTATTGTTTCGATGAAGTGAGTCATTTATGAGTAAATCACTCATTCAAATGTGCATTCACATATAGATTTAATAAAACAATCATTTTAACTGCAAATGTCAGTGATTTATAATACATCTAATATTCTAATATACCACGTATTTCGAACATATAATGTATTTTGAATGTTTAACGTAGTTTTAATACATCTCGTATTTTAGTGCAACGTTTTTTAACCTGGCATGTATTTAAATATCCCACGTAACTTTAATATCTTGTATCCGAATATTATTCATAATTTTCATAGAAAACTTCGAGTTGTGAGTCACGTGACGCGCGCTCTAACAAACAACAAAATACTGTATCTGTTCTGAAGCAGCGTTTACTTCTGTACTATTCCGAAGCTAGGTTTCTATGAATATTTTTCCATGAATGAATTTCAACGTAAACTGGAAAACTGAATGTATTGTTCTTCCTGCATCTCCTCCCCTGTTTCCTCCCCCATCGCACGCACCATCTTCTTCTCCATATCTTCCCCATCTCCCACCCCATTTCCTTCGCCATCGCATGCCCCATCTCTTCCCTGTTTCCTTCCCATCGCATGCCCCATCTCCTTCCCCATATCTTCCCCATCTCCACCCGCAACTCTCGGTATCATGACTCACTCTACGCACAACGTCCGGACACAATTTTAGTTGCAGTCGCTGGATGCTGTAATCGATGAATCTGCTCTCAGGAAAGAGATCGAGTAAGCAGTCATTCTCGAGCGCTTTTGAGTCTTTGGCTCTTGTGCCATTATTGGCATGTCTATTGGCAGGCCCTTCATCTCTGTCGTAGCCAGCCAGCTTTGCTCCAATTCCAAGATAGGAATCATGATTGACTTGCAGGGTGCTTACCAACAGCAACGCCGCCCTGGCTCAAAACTCTGTTTGCCCAAACGCGTGTCCTTTCAATTCGTGCGAGATGACTCGGGCTAATCTAATTCCTCAGCAGAGGTAAATTGAAGGAATGTCAATATGAATCTTGTAGAGCAACTGCAATCGAGATATTTTGAATTACTGTTGAGTTGTGTAAAGCTCTGTGAGCTTTAAAGCGTCAAAAACAGAGTGCGGAACTGATATTTTAAACTTCTGTATGTCCTCTAACTCCCCTGTATACATTTATCACGGCCTGGCTGCTGACATCCCCGTATCCAGTTTACGACAGTGTAACTGCTGCTGACATCCCCGTATCCAGTTTACGACAGTGTGGCTGCAGATATCCCCGTATCCAGTTTACGACAGGTTTGCTGCTGACATCTCCGTATCCAGTTCACGACAGCGTGGTTGCTGACATCTCCGTACCCAGTTTACGACAGTGTGGCTGCTGACATCCCCGTCTCCAGTTTACGACAGTTTAACTGCTGCTGACATCTCTGTATCTAGTTTACGACAGTGTGGCTGCAGATATCCCCGTATCCGGTTTACAACAGCTTTGCTGCTGACATTCTCGTATCCAGTTTACGACAGTGTGGTTGCTGACATCTCCATATCCAGTTTACGACAGTGTGGTTGCTGACATCTCCATATCCAGTTTACGACAGGTTTGCTGCTGACATTCCCGTAGCCAGTTTACGACAGGTTTGCTGCTGACATCCCCGTCTCCAGTTTACGACAGGT
>VCRD01001376.1:26972-43781 GCA_006783055.1 Trinorchestia longiramus
AACACACTACCTGCCACAACACACTACCTGCCACAACACACTACCTGCCACAACACACTACCTGCCAAAACACCCCAACTGGCACAACACACTACCTACAACAACACACTACCTGCCAAAACACCCCAACTGGCACAACACAGTGCCTGTCACAACACACCAGCCCCCCTCATTCCCAGATCTCCACCTCTCCATAACATCAAGATGAATAACAAGATAAGATCTCGAAGGAATCATGGCGAGGAAGATTTCGTCTTAATGGAGAGGCTGCTGCTACATCCACCGAACACCAGCTGCCGCGCACAAGTTGCCAAGCACCAGCTGTTGATTGCCAGCTGCCGAGTGCCAGCTGGCCTGGAAGTAGATGGAGCGAGGGACATTGGCTTCATGTATCTGCTCAATATTCAGTGTGCCACTACTGCTGCAGCAAGTAAATTGCAACGCCGCCCTGAACATACAGAAAGTATGTACATACATATTCAGCTGCAGCTCATGTGAGCGAAAAAACAATGATGTTTTTCTTTTGCAAAGAGTTAGCTTTACACATGCACTGGCATGTGTAAAGTTAGCTTAGTCACGTGCGTGAAAGTTTTGCATAACTTGATTACAGTAACTTTATTTCAATACATTGGTTACAGTAACTTTATTACAGTAACTTCGGTGCAGCAATTTCTTTACAATTTCCTTCAGTAAATGGCACGACACTAAAGTAGATTAAGAGACGCTAGTATTAGTTATTAAATGTTTTCCTTGTTCTGATTATAAATACATATATCAGAGAATTGAGATAAAATTAGTTTATTTTTCGTTGTTACTAGTCAAAAAGAAGCTACTAGTCCTAACTTGGCAGAAATTATCTCCCCAGTTTTGACTAGTTCGGAACACTACACACAGAACATAGGGGACATCATAGGCCTACAGCTTTAGTGAAGAATAAAATCAAAAGTTGAATTTCCTTCATCATGGACAGCAGCTAACCAACAGCCATTGCAATTATAATTAATTCTCATTAAGAATATAATAAGCAGCTTTCGAAGCTCTAATGAAGATTTGCCACATAGAACTCAAATGGACGAGAGGCGTAAACACATGGCCCTCACATGGCCCTCATCTGACCCTCATCTAGCCCCCCCTGATTCTCACTGGGCCCTCATCTAGTCCTCAACTGCCCCTCATCTGGCTCTCATCTGACCCTCATCTAGACCCCAAAGACCCTCATCTAGCCCTCATCTGGCCCTCATTTGTCTCTCATCTGGCTCTCATCTAATCCTCACCTGACCCTCACTTAGCCCTCATCTTGCTTTCTTCTGGCCTTTATCTGGCTCTCATCAAGTCCTCCTCTGACCCTCATCTGGCCCTCACCTGGCCCTCACCTGTAAGTTTCTTTTTAACTTGCACGCGTCTACTCATGTATTTGCAGTATGGCTCGCATGTCTGTGTTTTGTGAGCAGTAAGTGTTTGGTTCAATCCATCTTTCTGGCATAAGAATTTGTCCATGAGAACCAGGCAATAGAAGTAAGATGAACGCTCTGACGATTGACGCATACGAGTACATATATGCATAGAAATGCAAAGAAAACCCATGTACATAAATACACAATCTATTTATTATATACAAACACACATACATGTATGCATACACATACACAATTTTGCTCCATTTTTAATGTTTCATATGCAGTTTCTATGAGAAGCTTTACGCTTACGTGTCACAAGTAGAAATAAAAATTCTGTCTTCAAGCGAAGTACCTGCACAATATTCCCACGCCGAAATTCCCGCACCAGTTACGTTATACAAAAACACAGATTCAATTAAAAAATTCCGCGCAGGCTGCTACAAAGTCCGCTGAATATTCGCGGTGAAGAATAATTTCACAGCACAAGCGCTATTAATTCTGCGGAAATCATCGACCATAAGCCAGAATTATGAGCGACAAAGCAGCCGAAGAACAACTATGACTGGGCAGGCGGCAGCTCGAGCGAAGACTTGGCTTCTGTTGGAACACCGTAAAAATGGGACTATTATACCGTAGATTTATGAACGACAGACGGGAAACGAAGATTTATTCCGAGGAGTTTTTGCAGCATTGCACCTTGAACATGTGAGTGTTAGTCCAGTAGACCAGTGACTGTATTGACAGTCAAGTGAAAGCTTGGGGTAATTTTAGATATTATGCAATGGCAGATACCCTAAAGACAAACTTTTATCGCTTTGCACTCAGTCTGGTCAATGCCAAGGAAGAAACTGCAGAAGTTAAGATGACTGCCTCGGTCTCAGTAATTTTGTCCCTATTGTCTCTCAGATAAAGCTTGTCCTTGACAGTGCATGATTGTTTTCGCCGTTATCCTATTGGCAAATAACAAAAGACAGCACACTTCGCCGGCTGCCTGATACAGACGATAAAGATGAGTTGTTTTCCTTGACGTAATGCTCTTTGTCTGAGCCCAAGAACTTACCTTCTCATTTTCTGCAAATGTTTATTGTGGACACACAGCAAAAATGAGCCTTTTCGGAGAGTTTTAACTGAGGAGACATGATCAAAAACGATTATCCGTTGGCTAAAACACACCGTGGTGCTCCGTAATCCAAACAATGAAAAAATATTGGTTTTGCGGAAAAGGTGGAAACGAAAGGTTTTTTCAATGAAAAGACGAGAGTGGTAGAAAAAATATGTTTCCTGTGCCCAGGCTTAGAAATATTGCGTAGGAAACCAAGAGGAAATTCTAGAAACATTTCGGTCTTATGAGTTTTTAGCAGCCATCCATCAGCGCGGTTACTGAGGCTGTGAATTTGTTCATCCAGATTTCTATTTGTTTTTGTTTGCTGAGGAAAAATGGTAAAAGCTGACAAAAATCCCACTCTGAAAGCCAAAGAATTTCAACGTTTTGGTGAATTTTTTCAACCCACAACAAGGAAAAATTTTCAGTCCAAGTAAAGAAACCGCTCTGCTTTTCGGCACACTCTAACCTCTCCGGGACAAATTTCTTCAGGCAAAACGCGAATCTAAGTTTCCTGACTGTAAAAATAAATTCTAGCATATTACAAATGCGGAAGCACACTACAAAAAACTTTAGTAAGAGACTTTTAGGTTTGCCGATCACATCGTCGCAAGCGAACAAGCACAGTCCGAGTAAGACTCTTTTTTCTACGTAGAATAATTTTCTTCAACCGCTTTGAGATGAATGAGTGTCCATCTTCAAAGTTTGGGTTCCAATTTATTGTGAGTGGCGTCGGAAGGCGGACAGAAGCGGAATGGAGGCTTTTGATGAACTTGCCATGTTTCTGCGTCCGGCTATCCGTCTTTTAGACGCCGGGTAGACTTGGGTGGGAGGTAGACAGGTTGAGGTAGACAGGCTGAGGTAGACAGGTTGAGGTAGACAGGCTGAGATAGGTTGACTTAGACAGGCTGACGTAGACAGGTTGAGGCAGACAGGCTTAGGTAGACAGGTTGAGGTAGACAGGCTGAGGTAGATAGGCTGACAGAAATATTAAGATATGCAAATATGATATAAAACAATACCAATAATAATATAAACAGCAGCATTAATATTCATACCAAAAGCAATGATAACTATGATAAACATTTATTATAAAACTAAGTTAATAATAACAAACGTTGTAATTATCAATAAACTAACATAATAATAATTTAACCAAGAAATAACGGTATCAAAAATTTTATGTACGTATGCAATTATTTCAGAAAAAATTATAGCTTTGCAAGGTTCTGAACAAAAGTTGAACAAAATTCAAATGAAATAGCGCTGCTCGAGCGCCCTGGAGTTCATGTTTGAGGAGTCCATGACTTCTATTATTCAGCACATCACGCTGGGTCAGCGCCCCCGGCTGTTCCATGCTGATTAATTCAGCTCGAAAAAAGGCGACATGTTTCTGTGACGTCATATCGAACGTTGATCTAGGTTTTCAAATATTAAACTTCGAGCTTTCCAGGCATGTTCACAATGAGTCCAAGTGCGTCTTGTATTTTACGTTTGCATTCACATTTCTGTTTTTGGATTTTTCGTGTGTTTTATGCGGCCGAGAACATGTGAAGCTACAGCTGCAGCATGAACTTAATTCTTTTTCTTACTCTCTTCATCGAGGAGCCAGGAGTAATCTGTTTCTTGTCACCCTCTCCATCGAGCAGCCAGGAGTAATCTGTTTTATGTTACTCTCTCCATCGAACAGCCAGGAGTAATCTGTTTCTTGTTACTCTCTCCATCGAACAGCCAGGAGTAATCTGTTTCTTGTTACTCTCTCCATCGAGCAGCCAGGAGTAATCCTTGAGTTTTACGCCTGGATTTGCCGGTCTCTTAACTTTGTTGGATTTTGCTGCTTGTAGCTCGCCTAACTCGCGCCAAAGCAAACTGCACGTCGGGTTTTCTTTCTTGTTCGATGTTTTAAGCGCATGACAAATTGTTGAAAGCAGCTGCATCAGAGAGCAGCATTGAGAAGGCAGGTCGCGCTAGCTAGGCTCAGCTCACAGATGACGCATTGCGAAAACTTATGAAACCAAAGACAAATTTGCACAAAGTTAGCGTCAAGTTTGCTGAGCAGAAAGTGCACCTCAGCATGGAAGATAGAGGAGGCATCGGTGCCAGAGTGCTAGTCTCCACCATCGTAATCTGAAACTAGCACAAAGAGCGTACCACTCAATTCAATTGAGCATTTTATGTTATGAAAGAATGGTAGGAGGAATGCTTGTGGAGTGGATGTGGGTTTTTTATAAGTGTGATTGCTGCTTGCGGTTCGATATTGGTTGAACTAAACTTCAATAGTTCCTCAGACTCAGCAAACTTTCAGGAATCTTCCATGGGACTAACCACTCATTCGCTTCTCTTTCTCAGTCAGCAATTAGGGATCATTGTCAAAATTAGAATCATCTTCTTAAAACTGCGCATGTTTCAGTCTTGTACGAAGAATATGGGAACAATACCTCGGGATTTTAGAGTTAATTTTCATGCTCACTCAAAAACTGAACTTTAGTAGAGACTATAGTGCTAGCAGATTATACTAACCTATTCACATGGTTCAAAACAAGAATGCAAGTAACGACCAAAAACGAGCTTTCCAGAGCTGGCTGTATCGTTAATTAACTTTAATCCACTGACGCTTTGAAGAAACTTTGCACGATTGCCAACGCGTTACAGAAGAAAAATGTTTGTAAAAAATTTGGATCACTTTTATCACCTCGTGAACTAACTACTGATGGAAATTTTTGTGATGCTCTACTTTCTTACCGTATGTTTACGGGTTTAAGTTAAGCGTTGATGTGTTTTCAGTTTCTGCACAAGTAGCAATAAAGTAGAGACGGTGATGGAGGAGTGAAGTGATGAGAGGCATTTGACATTGAAATAAGTGAGAAGAAATGTAAGGTCGGTAACTTATAAGTAGTTTGATGGGATGAAACAGTGAGTTTGAGTATGAGTGTAAGCTGCAAAAAGACAAGATGAGAGACGGGGTTGAGAAAGCCTACATGAGAAAACAGGGCAGGGACATTGTGAAGGCCCCACACTAAGAATATGAATGAGCAGCGCTACTCAAAGATGCAACAAAAGACTCTGAAATTGAAAGTTGTGCTGGAAGTACGCCAAGAATTAAGTGGCCTGGTAATGATGAGCTGTGAGTGGTACTGTATTCTGTATGGTCTAATTATTTCTCTTTGTGTTAGGTATCTACTCTCTGCTTCACATAGTATTTTTTCTACAAATTTTCAAGCGCAGTGTGTGTTCTATGCAAACATTTAATATATTCAAAGCGAGCTTTCATTTTGCATGGATGAACTACAAACGTCATGACGCCTCCCTACTGTACCCTCGTGTTCGCTAGGCTTGGTAGGCAGATGTATATTTTTTTGTTATGGTGTACTGTAGGACATGACAAAGTTGCTCTAGTACTCCCATCTCTTCGTCATAAAAGATCAAAGTCTTATGCATATTTTTTGTATACAAGACTATAGAGTTGAGTTGTGGGGCATACCGTCTGAAAGAATGCAACGTGTGACCAAAATTGAACAGGAAGTTTTTTAATTGATTTAGAGAGGTAAATTCAAAAAATGAAATTCTCTCGAATGCAAGATCCTGCAGGAAACCCAATAAACGTTATTTTTTCCACCAATTTATCTATAGCACATGCCTGAGAGTAACACTTTTTTTAGTCTAGTGCTCGGTGGAAATGCCATATTCTTTTCGATTCTATTTCGTGCAGTAAAGTGTACTCGTGTTTTATTGATGCATCAATATAGTAGCTCGAACACAATGGTGTGCGTTTCAAGCAGTTTGAGGTGTGGACAGTTCTTGTGAAAAACCAATGTTCAAAAACCTTTACCGATGCAGTTTCCAGAACGTAAATATCAACCGCTCATTCGAAGAAGAAAGCATTTTCAAAGTGATACTAACCCCTCTGTACACTACCACTTTTAAAATTCCTTGAAATGAGTCGACTAAAAGCGCACAATTGTAAATCGTGTTCATGAAATTCCTTTTCATAAAGCAAAGATTCAGTAGTGTGTTTGTTGGCATTTCTCTTGTGACTTTATAGAAAAGGAAGCTAAAGTTCATTTGCACTTCAAAGTAAATTGTCTACACATACAAATCACGAAGAATACGACCTGGTTATCTGATCAGAACGACGAGCATGCAGGGCTTCAGAAAGCCTCCGTGGTGTGCAGATTTTAGACACGGTACAATCAGCCTCTTTTCTCGGAACCAGAAGCACTTTAGGGAGGACTCTACGTTGCACTGGAAGTGACAGCGCCTGCCAGAATCTGCCGACATATCAGACTGCCAGCAGTTCCAGAACTGCCTTAAGTGCTACGAGGTCACTCTTGGTCCTATAATAGACACATTAGCTGCCTTTTATTCGCTGCTTTTGCCTTCTACAACAAAATAAAAACTTTAAAAGCATCATTATCGGCGTCGTGTTGCAGGCAGCAGAGCTGGTCCTGCTGAGGACTCTAAAGGACTTTCAATGGTGTCCTCTGAACAACGAAAGATGCGATCGCCTCACGAAATAATCAGAAACGAAGCGCTACTTTTCTTTGTATCTGATCACATCAAAGAAACCTCACCGCCTGTGACATTTTTCTAAATTGAAATAATGAAAAGTGATGTAGGATAAATGATAAAAACTCGATCAAAATAAAGGATTTAGAAAGAAAAAATAAATTTGTGGGCATCAAAGAACATTTGTTCTATCATTTATTCATGCTGATGTCGTACACAAGTGTACAAGCACAAATAGCACATCTGACGTACACAACTGCACAACTGACGTACACAACTGCACAACTGACGTACACAACTGCACAACTGACGTACACAACTGCACAACTGACGTACACAACTGCACATCTGACGTACACAACTGCACAACTGACGTACACAACTCCACAACTGACGTACACAACTGCACAACTGACGTACACAACTGCACAACTGACGTACACAACTGCACGTTACGTTGCAGCAACAGTAAAATATGAGGTGCAAAGCTGACTGCAGTCAGCGCTCTGTTACAGCAACTGTGAGTAGCAAAGTTGACTCCAGTCAGCACTCTGTTCCAACAACTGTGAGCTGCAAAGCAGACTGCAGTCAGCACTCTATTCCAGCAACTGTGAGCTGCAAAGCTGACTGCAGTCAGCGCTGTGTGGCAGCTGTCTGTCGCTAACCAGACTTCACAGCTGCAAAACACGTCTCAAAAGTAGCGTTACATGCGCACACACAACAGCTGCAGCTACTCTGTAGCTGTAGCTTCACCAGTTGTTGAATAAGTCTGGGATTTGTTGAGAGAAACAGCTCTGCAGGTCTAGTGTGAAGAACAACAGCTCTGCAAGTCTAGTGTGAAGAACAACAGCTCTGCAGATCTAGTGTGAAGAACAACAGCTCTGCAGGTCTAGTGTGAAGAACAACAGCTCTGCAGGTCTAGTGTGAAGAACAACAGCTCTGCAGGTCTAGTGTGAAGAACAACAGCTCTGCAGGTCTAGTGTGAAGAACAACAGCTCTGCAGGTCTAGTGGGAAGAACAACAGCTCTGCAGGTCTAGTATACGAGAAGAACAGATTGTATGTTCTTAGATCGCTGTAGTATTGAACAGATGTGTTGTGCCTCGATAAATAGGGTTTTAGATTTTGAACGAGACGTTGTAATATGTCTAGCTTAGAAAACTGTACCTATATGATAAGTAATTTACTAGGCATTGTGCCAGGCATTATTCCACTTCAGATTTCACCTAAAAATTTGTTCTTCATTTGGGTTGTATAAGAGATTTTGTGTCTGTCTATGCAACTTTTACGCAAAAATAAATGTTTCAAGTCAACGAGTACAGTTCAGGGTTCATTAAGCGTTAACTCTATACGCTGCGTCATCTTATAATATAGTATTGCGATACATGATTACAATAATAAGTAATATTATACACTGTGCGAGTAGCTTACACATCATACTTACACATCATACTTACACATCATACTTACACATCATACTTACACATCATACTTATACATCATACTTACACATCATACTTACACATCATACCTACACATCATACTTACACATCATATTTACACATCATACTTACACATCATACTTACACATCATACTTACACATCATACCTACACATCATACTCTTTGAGAGTTTAGAAGTGATTGAAAATTCGATGTAACTGAAATAATTTTATATATTGTGATAAAAATTACTAATGGGGATAATGAACAATGAAAAAATCTGAATAGAAGTAAAGAAATTGTGAAAATGAGAACCGTACGTAAAAATTTACGTTGATGTATACGCACGTATGGACATACGCATACATGTACAAATATGTATATGTACTCATGTACATATAGTAAATATGCATGTACATCTTTGCATACAATTTTGAAATATTATTCTGTTTTGAAATAGTTATTCTAAAAGAATTTCAGGTTCTTTCAAAATGATTATTCCATTGAATAAAAACACAAAAACATGTATTGGCGTACCCAACAGTAAATGGGTAATTTTAGTAAATTTTCATAGAAATGATTACAAAATAAATTAAAAAGTATATTCTCCATTTATAATTTTTAAAGTAAATAACATAAATAATTTCAATGAGTTTTACTGTAACGAAAGTAGTTTTCGGTGTAAATCGTCAGAAATTGACAAGGAAACTGGAATTTCTCCTCCTTTTCAAGCTCCTCATTAGAAATGTGCTGGAGTTTACAGTTGTTGTGAACATTAACTTAAATAACTTGTTCCATTTTTAAATAACTCGCTCCATTACTGATGGTAAACTCAGGAAAGTATCTTTAAGCTTATGAAGATTATTGAAGCTTTCTTCACTTGTTTCAATGAGCTGAAACTGAATAAAAATGAACTGAATCGCATTAAAATGACACACATCAAAGAAACTAAGGTCAGGACTATTTTGAGGCTGATAAATTACTTCAATCTATAAACTAAAATTCTTTGCAGCTTCATTTAATGTCTGGAATTATTTTGACTGAATATACTAATGAAAATAAATCAGGACCACCAAGCCTCGCCTGTTATGGAAACAGGTAATAATTTAACACAAAATTATTGAATTTCAGATGAATTTTCCGGCCGTGTGACAACTATTTCAGATCAAAGGGAACAGTATTTATGTAGTATTATGCAGACAGATTTAGAAGTACACAAGCAAAAAATGTATCACGAACGTACATGTTTACACGTGTATATAATGTAAACTACATGAGGACGTGTATGCACGTATGTGTATAAATATCTGCTCATGCATAGATCGTACAAATTGCATGTGAAAATGGTTTGAACCAAAAATAAATTTTTTGAACATGATTTGTTGTAAATAAAATGTCTTTAATAAAATAAGTCTTAGATAAAATACGTTTTGAATGGCATATATCTTAAATAAAAGGAAGGGTAAATAAAATAAACCGTAAATAAAATACGCCTCAAATAAAAGAGTCCTAAATAAAATATGCTTGCAATTAAATGTGTTTTGAATAAAAAATTGTTTAAATTTCATTCGGAACAATTTTGCGCTATATTTTGACCATTTAAAGAATTCTTGAGTGCCGCAGTAATCCGTTTCTCAAAATGGTGGACATCTGGCAACGTTTCCGAGGAAATAAAGAAGCGGGGGCAGTCGTGATGTTCCTAAGCCAAATAAATCCGCGAGTTTTTCTTTCAACTGACAAGCTTCAAACAAGCCAGCGACGCGAGCAAAGGAACCTTAACATGACGTTGCGCTTTTGACAAGCAAGACTGGACTTGGCAACTAGACATGAGGGCTTGCAAACATGGGTGACAGTCATGATAACGTAGATGTTGCACAAAAAACATGAGTGAGTGTCTTAGTTTTAGACGCCATGGTTCACTGCAAGACAATCTCACTGAAAAATGATGACCGGAAGCCCGACTGACATTTTTTAATGCGGATGAGAGGAATTATTAAGACAAAACTATCCAGGCTAGAGAAGTTTGTATCCTGGATGCTGAAAAGTATTTTCTTTCCTTGAGCTTGCATCTTGTATACTAAACAGTATTTCCCTCAATAAACTTGTACTTTAGATACTGAACAGCATTTCCCTCAATAATATATTAGCTTAGACCTTGAATATACAACAGTATTCAAGCCGGTGGATTTTGAAGACTAAATTCAGTGTGAGATGCGTTTTAATATCCCATAACTCATGCAGCTGATATGTATGAGGCCTTCTTTCCAGCCATGGTCTAGGCAAGTCAGTGTCATTGAGCAGCTAGCAATACATCAGACGTTGTTAGTATTTTTCAATTGAAATTCCTGTTCGTAACTGGAATGACCCAGGATGGCCTTTGAGGAATTAACCTGGTACACAGGCAAAAAATTCTGGAGTACCATCCTGTTATATGTGTGTGTTTTAGAGGGAATTAAAGGCCGTAACAATGGCCCCAACTACAATTGGTCCTAATTTTAAGTTAAAGTTAAACTCAATATGCAATTAGGGAGTTCAGTAAACCCGTTGGAATAAAATATCACTTTGTAACTCTTACACAACTCAATATTTACTTGCGTATCGTAAGCTAAGTCCCAATGAACAAGAAAAAAACTACAACATGCCATTTTACGCACGTAGTGACGTCAGAACTGAGAAGATTTGTGTTGCATTTTCCTATTCAGAAAAGCCAGCAAGCAAACGAACAGAGTAAAACGAATTATTTGGAAATAGCATAAAGCTTCATCGTATCTGCATCAATGTTTCTTTTTTACTGAGTAATGAAGAAAGTTATGACTAAATAATAATGCATTCCAGTGCTTTCGAATGCATCATATATTTTTTTAAGATAAGGTTTTTAGTTGCACTGTGTTGCCGGATGCTCCATGAGTCCGTGGGAGCACACAGATGCAATGCTAAAATTCACAATAAAAGTAATATGAATTGTACAAAGTCTTTATAAAATAGACATGTAGAACAGACCAGCATAGAGCACAAGTTTCATAGTAAACAGGATATTTTTAAGCTTTCTTGAGAGAGCAAAATAGTTACTAGTTCAAACTTGATATCTTTGTACATTAGAGAACAAGTTCCACAATACAACACGCATAACGCAACTCGCTTGTCTCGAATATTGCTGCAGAATCAGCTTAGTTTGTGCAACAAATTACACAGCTCCCAGAGCTCGCAGTCTTGCTCTCCAACTGCCAAGGCTCCCTTTTCTGTTGAAATACTTGGCCAATTTTTGCTGAGGCAGCGAACATTATGCAAACTGAGGCAAAATAGCCATGTCATACGCGCAAACTGAGTGGGGAAGATGAGGGGACGACTATACTGAGGGGAGGAGTGGCTTTGTGGAAGGAACAGGCTGAGGGGAGGACTTGCCTGAGGGAAGAAGCAGGCTGAGGGAAGAACAGACTGAGGGAAGAACAGGCTGAGGGAAGAACAGAACTGAGGAAAGAAGCAGGCTGAGGGAAGAACAGGCTGAGGGAAGAACAGGCTGAGGGAAGAACAGGCAGAGGGAAGAAGCAGGCTGAGGGAAGAACAGGCCGAGGGAAGAACAGGCTGAAGACAGAACAGGCTGAGGGAAGAACAGGACTGACAGTCCCATATTGTGGCCCTGCATTTGCATGTACAGAGGTGAGAAGCAGCTGCAGTTCAGGACACGCTGCATGCCTCTGAGGTGAGGCCATTAGTTCTGAGGAGCTTGTCAGTGGAGACTCAGGTAAATATTGGGGGCTCAACAAACTTTAAGAAGTGGCTTTTGTATGTATTGCAAGTAAAACATATTTTTGCTGTGATATTTTTCCCGGCAAACTGATCCATGTTTCTACGTAAGTATCATATTCCCCTGATTTATTTTATTCATTTGAATCATGTTAGCTATTAATTGTCTTCACGAGTGGGAATCGAGTATTAAATGGCATGGGTGTATATTATCAAAAAATATCCCACAGATCTTATAACAAATTTAATTTCATTATACACCTTTGGGTCAATGAAAACACCCGATGGCGTGTTTGTGAAATGAAAAATTTCTTTAAAATTAAACTTCTATCAATGTTTGGAAAGATTTTTTTGAACAAAAATATTATTCCAAACATAATTCATATCCAGGGAGAAATCTAAGCAATCATTCATATAACATCCAGGATCAAAATAGGCGACAGAGTAAGTTAAATCTCAGGAGCAATTTCCGTAGAGTTTTTTAAAGAATCTATTTATGTAGATAATTTTAGAGCTTATAGCTATTGCTTTCGTTATTTAATCTGCTGGTTATGTCAGGTTAAGTTCTACTACTACTTCTATTGCGGCTCAAAAATGCTGTATTCTAAGTGTTTATTACTATCACAAGAAAATAAGTTACATTTGAAATAAGCTTAAGCACGAAAAAAAGACATTAGAGAGCGAAAAAGAAGAACGAGAGAAAGAAAAATGTCTAAAAATGTGTTGGAAATATCTTTCCAACAGTATCATGTTTAACGGCACGGATACACCATCATTTTCGATGGCACGGGTACACTAGTCTCATATAATAATGACACTATTAACACAATTCATTTAAAAACGCGTGATTTTTTCACATGATTATCACGTCATTGAGAACCAGGCATAAAAATGAATCCATAAACAGTGCTCATACAGATATTTGTTTTTCATAAATTTGTTTTATAACCTTTTAATATTATCCTCATCCGGGCTTCATCTTTCCCGCACATATACATGCCAGTATAAGCAATTATCATGCTAAAACTTGAGCATACTATATTCATTGATGCCACCATTATAGTTCAAACCCGTCTAACTGGTTGCACATTGCCATATACACCCACAAAATATTGGACAATAATTCATTTCTCCGAAATATTACACCCAAATCTGACTTAAAAATTCACTGCATGTTAAACTCTTGTTCAAAGAGGACTTTAAAAATTGCTACATTTCGAAAAGGCACTGGTTTTGCTAGACCGAATAGCAGAAACTATGAATAATTTAAAGACCTTAATGGCTTTGCTTACCGTCTGGACGTACAAAAACACTTGGATCTTTTTCTGGCAACATCCGAACTTCTCAAGGGAGAAAAGCGTGACAAATAAAAGCTAGAGGTCACGTCGTGGTATCATTGATCCGTTGCGTCTGTTGGAATTTTGTCAATTGATTCAGAGGGGGATCCTGAATTGTCGATTTTTAGTCATCTTGTAATTTGTCAACATTTAAAACGGGTGGTTCATATTAGTCTTTTTTTGGGTTGTGTTCAATTTTGTAAATAAAACGAAATGAGGTGACGGTAACTAGTGTTTTGTAGGTTTTCTTGAATTTGGTCAGTTTTTAAAATAGGTTGTTCAAATTAGTATTTTTCGGGGTCATGAATTTTTTCAGTATATGGAATGAATTGGTTTAACTAATATTTTATGAGTTTTTAATGTGAGAACTAAAGTTTTGCCAGCACCTACGAGGTGGAGTGTACACTATTAGGGGCGGCAGTTTCACAAATTGAGTGACAGTTTGATTCAATATTACTGCGATATTAATGCAATATCTATAACATTGGTAAAATATTTATAATATTACAGAGCATTTTATATATTCCTAAGTGTATAACGTGTAATGTTCCATGTATTATGTACCCAATTTGTTAGGATAGTAAAAAAAATTTTGTTTAGATTCTACGAATATTTCGGCTTGCAAGCGTATGGAATTCCGGCAATCAATGAGCACCAGTTCATGCAATCCTCGCCGGATCCTTCAATGATTCTGCAATCCTTGCAGAAAGCAATCTATGTCATAAGTAAGCTAATGTAGAACGTTAGCTCTGTGGACTGAGAGGTCTGTGAGAAACATGTATGAAGAAGGCCTCAGACAACTTGCATGTAATAACAAAAAGACTTGACTTCTCAGAAAGACTTATCTCTTTTCTGTAAAAAGATTTCATGCCATAAAATTCATACAAGTAAAGTTTGCAAACGCTGCTTGTATTATGTTAACGAGATATTTTTCTTGAAGAGGGGATAAGTTTTCTCGAACTTCAGGTAATCTTCCAAAGTAAATGCATATATTTGCAGCATATATAATGCATCAAAGCTTTATATCAGTTCCCTTCTGTTGTCTGCTCTCATTGCTGCTTGTATTGGTGAGCAGGTGGAGTTTATGTGAGTGGATAGTTTTACTTTTTAATTTTCAAAGTAGGAGACTGAACAAGTACTGGAAAACAAAGGCTAAAAATATCCACAGATCTCAGGTTTTGTTTATCTGAGTATCTAAAATATGCATCATTTGTTTATCCATGAACGAGAGTCTGTGTGTACTGTGGTTGTGCAAAGTGCAGCACAGCGGTACGAATTCTCTCGACTATTTTTTAGCTTGAAAATAAGTAAAGTTTAAAGCAAATAAAGCCATAGTTTGAACACTATGGAAATTTGTGGATTCTGTCAATCACAGTTCTACATTTGACCAGAAAGAATGTGCAGATACTGCCATTCATGGCTGTACATTTGACCCTAAAAGAACTTACAGATACCGCCAATCATTGTCGTGTATGTATTTAAGCTGAAGCGAAAACAACAGATGCAGCCAATCAAGACCGAATTTGGCTCAAATTTTGATCTCATTCAGAAGGTTTACTGGATCTAGTGTGCTTTTATTGGCTTATCTAATATTAGCAAAGGAGGACTTTGTAAGTGCTTTCCTGCCCTTGATTTGTTCCGTAGCACTCGGCACGCAAGCAGACGTTCCACCGCTGCTCACACTGCAAAACTTTGCCAACAAAAAAATTAAGTTATTCATGCAGAACTGAAATTTCCAGGATTATTGGAGGAGAAAAACAATGGAAATGGGGCAAATTTCTGTAATAGAATTAGATGGGTGGCAGAAAAAAAGCTGTGTTGGTTCAAATTAGCTTAAAGCGAGTAAATTGTGGGATTATTCTTGTGGTATATAAGAAACAATTGTAAATAGGAAAAATGTTTTTCATTGCAATTTTAGTTTGCTGTTGATAGGAGAAAGGGATTAATGAATTTAACCAGGAGGAATTAGACTTGGAAAATAAGTGTTTTTTTAATGAGGGTACATTCGCAATGCTGGGGTACATATCGCAATAATGGGATGCATATTGAAATGCTGGGGTACATATTGCGGTACCAAGGTACATATTGCAGGATCAAGGTACATGACGCAGTACCAAGGTACATGACACAGTACCAAGGTACATGACACAGTACCAAGGTACATGACACAGTACCAAGGTACATGACGCAGTACCAAGGTACATGTCGCAGTCTAATTGTCCCGCAAGATCCAGGACAGGAAAAAGCAAAGTAAGCTCCTCGTCGTCGCTGCAAAAACTTGTTATTCTCGCTGTGCTAAAGCCTTCCATTTGAAGGCGGTGCCTGGAGCTGCATTTGTAAGGCCCAAGTGCATAGGCCTATGCTGGAAATACGGGGGGAGACAGGAGGGAAGGGGAGAGGGGAGGAGGGACCATTTTTCCTACGACAGATCGATCCTAGTTGACATTCTGGTCACGTAACTCGACCTGCTGCTGACCATTGGCCAAGTCTGATCAGCCTGACCAGTTTAGTGAGCACTTTGACCAGTTAAGTGGCCGGCCAGACCAGTTGAATGGCCAGATTGACCAGGTAAGTGGCCGGCCATACCAGTTGAATGGCCAGATTGACCAGTTAAGTGGCCAGATTGACCAGTTAAGTGGCCGGTCAGACCAGTTGAATGGCCAGGAATAATTTTAAATTTAATTTCAATGTCTTACTACGAATGCACAAAACTTTCAAATAATTAACAATTGAACAAAATACATATAAGTAACATTCTTTCGTCCATTTTATCTGTACACATCACGCAATCTCTCTGGTGACATTTTCTCTGGTGAGTAAAACAAACACGAAAAATCTTTCGGTGTGTAACATGGGGAGGAATGAAATACAACAACTTTTTTATTATTATGCTTACTAATTAGAGAACTATTCGTCCCTATCCAGCACCTGTAGCTTGCTTTGGCAGGGTGAGTGCGGTCATGTCGTGCCAGAAAGTATTTTCTGCCAAACATGGCGACATCAATTGACGAACAGTGTAAGAAATAAAAGTCTTTCTAGAGTCGAAATTTTCAAAGGAAAAATGAGATAATACGTTCCTAAGTATTGATATTCAATAATAGTTATATATTTTTTATTTTGAAAAAGATTATATATGGTAACACTTTGTCTATGCAGTCCGACCTCCCAGCAGTCCAGGTCACTACTTTAGGCAGGGCACCTCTCTAGGCAGTATATCATTATAAGCAGGGCACCACTCTAGACAGGACACCACTCTAGGCTGGGCACCTCTCTATGCAGGGCA
>VCRD01001376.1:43953-58769 GCA_006783055.1 Trinorchestia longiramus
CTCTAGGCAGGCAACCACTCTAGGCAGGCAACCACTCTAGGCAGGGCACCACTCTAGGCAGGGCACCACTGTATGCAGTACATCACTCTAGGCAGGGCACCACTCTAGGCAGGCAACCACTCTAGGCAGTACATCACCCTAGCAACCCTACAATAACAACGTGATGTTATTTACATAGAATATTCTAACTTCGAGATTACGCATTGCTCCAAGTTCAGTCAAATATCTTCTTCTTGTTTAAACTTCGCTGGATAACTTTTTAGAGTAAATTCAGAGTGAGTGCCTGGAAGGATGGAGAGTGGGTGAGCGCAGTGGAAGAATGGCAACTACGTGGAAGAAATACACGATTTATATGCATTTTGTCTACGGTATTACTGATGACTCAATTATCTTCAACATTCTTGCAAAGTCTTGACGTCGAGTGTTTGAGTGCTTAAGCACTTAAGTATCTAACGGATTGAGTGCTTAAGCACTTAAGCATCTGAAGGATTGAGAGGTTAAGCACTAAAGTACTTGAGTACTTGGGAGTTTGAGTATTCGAGTTTTCGCCTGTTTGAGTAATTGAGAGTTTGAGTGTTTGAACGTTTGAGTGTTTTAGTGTTAGAGTTTTGTACTGAATTACCGGAGAGTTTGACCGTTTGAATGCTTGGGGGTTTGCCTATTTGAGCGCTTGAGTGCTTGAATGCTTTGGTGTGTGCGTGTTTTAGCGTTTGAGTGTTTCACTGTGTGAATGTTTGAACTCTTGAGAGCTCAAATGTAACCAGCGTGGCCAGAAGGTCCAATCGTCGAAGCTCTCCAGCCTTGCTCACAATTAAAATTGACTGCATTCCAACGTATGCTCGTGCCGTGCAGTAGAGGAAGACTTCAACCACTACTGCACAACTGCGTATTTTGAGGCTGCGTAGTTTGAGACTGCGTATTTTGAGGCTGCATATTTTTAGGCTACGTATTTTGAGACTGCGTATTTTGAGGCTACGTATTTTGAGTCTGCATATTTTGAGTCTGCATATTTTGAGACTGCGTATTTTGAGTCTGCATATTTTGAGTCTGCATATTTTGAGACTGCGTATTTTGAAGCTGCGTATTTTAAGGCTGCATATTTTGAGGCTGCGTATTTTGAGTCTGCATATTTTGAGGCTGCGTATTTTGACGCTGTGTATTTTGAGGCTGCTTATTTTGGCGGTGCGTACTTTGAGGCTGCGTATTTTGAGTCTGCATATTTTGAGGCTGCGTGTGTGTGGTGTGTGACAAGCTTCTAGCAATAATTGTCAGTGGTTCTGTGGATGGAAGTCCGTCGTTTGTTCCTGTGGGAAGCCATGCAGTACCAAGAGCCCATCCAAAGGTACGCATACATACAAGCTGTCTTTCACGTACACACACCTAGACGTACACACAACAGCACGTACACACACACTCACACGTACATAAATATGAAGGAAGGAAAAGTTTTAGAAAAATATCATCAAAGCACTTGCAGGATGTGGGGCGGGAACAAAGTAAGTTAAATCTTAGAAGTAATATCCGTAGATTTTTATTGCGAACAAGGTGATTGTGGGCATCATATTTTTCTCGTATTAAAAGCTTAGGGCATGAAAGTCTGTAGTTTGTGGTTACAGTTACAACTGAGCAGGAGCTGGTAGCTAGGAGCAATCTCGTGCTGGTAGCTGGGAGCAGTCTCGTGCTGGTAGCTGGGAGCAGTCTCGTATTGGTAGCTGGGAGCAGTCTCGTGCTGGTAGCTGGGAGCAGTCTCGTGCTGGTAGCTGGGAGCAGTCTTATGCTGGTAGCTGGGAGCAGTCTCGTGCTGGTAGCTGGGAGGAGTCTCGTGCTGGTAGCTGGGAGCAGTCTCGTGCTGGTAGCTGGGAGCAGTCTCGACTACATTAAACAATGAGATATGACTTGATAAAGTCATACCAGTCATAATTTATGTGACTCATTATTGTTCCTATATAATATTATCATTTAAGCATGTAAAACAAATGATTTTCTTCATTATAAGCATCAAATTGTAATTGTTAACAAAACTTCTTTCCAATGTTCGTCTTTTGTTTGTGGCAACCGCAGTTCACAGACCTTGCTTCTCATCCGTCTCTTGTACAGACCATTTTTTAGACCCAGCGTGAAGTCTTCCGGGGTCTTTAATTCCTCCAAGTCACTTTGAGCTCCTCACGCGTCACATTAGGTTCGTCAATTGCAGTCATTTATTACATGACTTTTTCTCGGCTTGGTCCTCACTTCCGCTCCGGACGACGGCTGAGGACACACTGTCGCAGCTGATGAATTGAGTTGTAGGAAAAAGATTGTGGCTGTAGTCATGAAAGACTGCACAATATGGCCGCCATGAGTGTCAGTACTGTAGGAGTTGCGCTCAAAACAAGACAGACTGTGGATAGTAATTAATTTTTGCGTACATGTCACTAATTCTTCGAGCTAATATTAGATATTGCTAGTTTTTGCAAGTCTCAGATATCTACTGAGTGACCGATTAGCGCCATGAATGGTTCGATCCTGGGACCGGCTAAACAATTTACGCATATCTCTTTGAAAGACACAATGTTAACCCGGGGGTCTTTTGAAAATACTGGTGAGATTACGAATTGTTAGGAAAAGGAAGATTTACTCGTAGTTGTAACTTATTAAGAGAAGGCAGGCTTAATTATGATTTATTGAAAAAGGTAGACGCAGTAATGATTCATTGAACAGAGGTCAGTGCAATTATAACGTGGCTGATATCAATTTAAAAAAAGATTGGTTGATAATACGATAATTGATAGAAATTGTGATTAATTCACCAAAAGTTTAGACTGCATATTCAATGGGAATTTAGTACATTGGGTTACTTGTACTATGAATTACTATGCACCAAATTACTATGTTCCAGATTACTATGTTCCAGATTACTATGTTCCAAATTACTATGCACAAAATTGCTCCATTCCAAATTACTACGCTTCAAAAAGCAAAAAAGTTCCTGCATTGCATAATTGTGGAAAGTTTTCGCGACAAAAATAAAAAACTCAAGTTAACTAAACAGTTTTGAAATAGTGGAATAATGCATAAAAAATAAAGGAGGGTAACGAACAAATGAGGATGACGAAAGGGAGATAATGAAACTTCCTCTACGTCTGATACCCTTGAGATGTAGGCAATAAACCATGCATGGAAACTTACTCTACGTCTGATACCCTTGAGATGTAGGCAATAAACCATGCATGGAAACTTCCTCTACGTCTGATACCCTTGAGATGTAGGCAATAAACCATGCATGGAAACTTCCTCTACGTCTGATACCCTTGAGATGTAGGCAATAAACCATGCATGGAAACACTGCAAGTCAGCGAGCTTGAAATAAATATTTAAACAAAAAACTTGATTGTTTCTGATATATGTTATATTTTTCCAGCATGAAGTAATTCACAAACATCATTTCCTCAACCCCAGGAAGGGGGACATCAAACACTATCCACCCCCAGTTGCCCCCCTTCTCTCTTACTAAATCCCAGTCATTTCATTCGTCTAGCAGCAACAAATCTCCTTCCTTCCTCCTATACAAAGTAGCTCACACACAAAAGAGATGTGTATTTTTTTGGAGCGCAATGCCAAGCAGTGCCAAGCTTGTCATCTCTTCTGAGGATGGTGCAGCACTGAGCGTCCAACACTCAATGTAAAAACTCAGTGTAGAACAAAGGAAACAGTCATCGCAGAAGACAAAAAACATTGGGCTCAGAACTCATGAAATACTGAGTACTAAACACTAAAGCACTGAGCCTTGAACACAAAAAACACTGAACTCAGAATACAAAAAACACTGAACCCAGAACTCAAGAAACACTGAGCTCAGAACACACAAAAAAACACTGACACCAGAACACAAGAAACACAGATCCCAAGCACAAAATCACTGAGCCTAGAACACAAGAAACACTGAGTTCAAAACACAAGAAACACTGAACTCAGAACACAAGAAACACTGAGTTCAGAACACAAGAAACACTGAGTTCAAAACACAAGAAACACTGAGTTTAAAACACAAGAAACACTGAACTCAGAACACAAGAAACACTGAGCCCAGAACACAAGAAACACTGAGTTCAGAACACAGAATAACAATGTACAACACGTAAGGTCGTGATTGTAAGTTACGCCTTGAGTTCATCATCACAAGAGGGCTTTTAGGTCTCTGTTAGCGGTGCAGCAATCGTTTCGTCGTTCGTTGTTTGCCCACGTGATCTTTAAGAAATTAACGGGAAAATATCCTATGTGAATATTTCACGTAGGGCATTGCCAGACTCACGCTCTGTTGCACAATCACACGACGCAGAACCTCGGTAAGCATGGCAATGCTATCCGTACGCAGAGCCAGCGTGGCAATAAAGTGCCGTTATTGCTGCTAGTATTGCTGCTCTGCGTGCTGTGATTGCTGGAAGTGCTGCCACCGAGCCGGTGGAGTATTCTGAGGGAAGGTGTGTAATCTGTTGCTCAGTGTGAGAGTAAACTGAGGCTCTAACAACCGAAGAGTAGAGAAGACACAAGTGTATGAATGTTATGATTGATGTGATTAAATTATAGTTAAGAAAATGGTAGAATGGCAAGGCAGATAGCATGCACTTATATTCAGTACAACTTGCTATGTATTGTAATAATAGAAGATTACTGTTGTAGGGGAGTTTTTAGTTTCTGAATTGTTTTTAGAACTTATTTCATGTATACCCTCCATGTAAGCTAGCAGTTTCAACAAACGGGTTACAAATATTCTTCACGGACAGTATGGACATTGTTGTTTTCAAATGACCGATCAAAAGTGTTAATAATTTTTCTTTTAGTATCAAATACTAACTATACCTAAAAGAAAAACAGATTCACGTAAAGACCATTCTGAATACATACAACTTTAACCATACTAACGGTTCTGAGAATCGTTTATATTTTACCATTTCTAAAATATTGAAACAACTTCACACTTGTCACTTTACCACAATTACGTTAGGTCAAAACTGATATTATTGATCCACATGTATCATTTCCCTGCTGTCAGAAAACAGACTGAACATCTACATAAGGTTTCAGTGAACATAGTAATTTCGCTGTAAAGAAATAACTGTTGTCGTGTCGCAACGGCCTTTTGATCGTCTGTCAGCCACGCTGACACTTCTGTCTTCACAACATCGTTAAAAAATAAAAGGCAGAGTCGTTGAGTCACAAATACATGGGAATCCTAGAGTCAGATTCATACTTTTGAAGAACTTGAAATCTCAAAATCGGAAGTTAACATTTTTACAAGTTTTCATTGATTAACTCCGTCTCATTAATGTGTTAGTGGTCCAGTCATGCAGTCTACATCAACATTGACAGTCTGATGCAGGGGCAGAGTAGATTGGAGAGGCCATTTTAGGGCTAAGATTGAGTGGGCTCACACCAACATAGAGTGGGCTCGAACCAACATAGAGTAGACTTACACCAACATAAAGTGGGTTCACACCACCACATCAACATTGGATTTACATCAACATAGTGCGCATTTCACTATGGTACCAACATAAAGCTCTTAGAATAACAATAGTGCGCGGTCACATCAGTGGTCACATTACCTCTATATTCATTCATAAATGGGGATATACTTCGCAACCATGACTACTGTGGATTTACCAGTAAAATGTACTCTCCCAAGAGTACTTTACTAATCTAACACACAATGTAGATTAAATGTACCCTGCTAGATGCCAGGTAGGGTATTTCACTCCAGTACCCCTGTAGACGTACCAAGAATTGGACAACTCGATGGATTATTGGTTATTCCATACTCTCGTATCCTTGCTACCAGTGACCGTCCTCAGCATGCTTCCAGCATCTCCTTCCAGTCTGACTGAGATGAAGATACACAAGACCTCATTTCTCTGACCAACGCTTGGTTCCTCTGACCAAATCTCAGTTTCTCTGGACGAAGCTCAGGGCAAAGCTTCTATTAACGGTCGTGGGTCCCGGCATTACGATCTAATGAAGCCGCTTCGTCTGGTGCCAAGCCGAACATTGCCCTAACATTGCCTCAGCTTCGCCTCACCATTGCCTCAAGGTAGCCACCCTCAATCTCTTTTGTTTGGTGTTCGATAGAAAGCAAGACCTGCTTCCAGGCGTCCATGAGTTCACCAGAAAATCAAATTCGAAGTGAACAAGAATTTACGAAGTGTGGGTTTACTCAGCAAAAAATCTTAATTCCTGAAAGAAAAATCATGATTCCTGAAAGAAAAATCTAATGGAAAACAAAAGAAAAAATTTCGTAGTCACGACAGTATTTTTTATCAATTTTGTACAACACGAGAAATACTTTCAAAAATCTTATCTCTGATACTGTTACGGGTAATTGATCACGTGATATTACGTAAGAAGAATAAGATTTTTAGCAGAACCCTTAAAAATGAATGAACTAAAATGCTTCACAAACTATGCAACTATATAATTTGTGAAAGATAATAAACCAAGGTAATAAATGCAGCACTATACGAGCTCTCACACAGAGCCTCTTCAATCCACTATTAATGAGCAATTTGTTTCGAGAGAACGTTGCCGCTATTGTCAGAAGCAAACGTTTAATTGAGGAAATGTCCGAGGGTAAAATGCTTCAAGGGAGGACTTACGAGGAAGGAGAGGAGCGTAAAGCTTCAGTAATGAGGGCAGTATCATTAGGCTGCATCTTGCCTAATTGCTGACATGCAAATGAAGGAGCCGCACCCTACACAAACTGAAGAGCTCTACTGCTGGTCACCAGCCTCACTAAATTCCGAGACTGGCAAATGCTTCAAATCAGAGGCAACTCCTGAACTTGAGGTCGTGTTGTGTTACGTTCGCTCAACGGTCTGCAGAATGTAAACATTTGGATATCATGATATTGTATCAACGGTCTGCAGAATGTAAACATTTGGACATCATGATACTGTCAACATTGCCAGCAAGGTGATGATCTCAGCAATGGTCAGCAATGTAATCATTTGAACTGTTAGGTAAGTAATGATTTTGAAACTGGTTTGTAGTGAAGTGGTTTTAATGAACGGTGAGTCATGGTGTTATTTCGTAAGTTATATGTATAACAGAGATAAGAAAACGAACGCAAACATAACGTTGTTGGTACACTGTACTACAGCATATCGTTATTTACCTACGTTCGCGTTGGCCCAAAATGTGTTGAAGTTAAAAAAAATTGAAGTGAGTGCTGTGTATTGTAGGGAGATGTGATTGGTCATCACGGCGTTCTGTGACGAGTGTGGAATAGAAAATAAAGAATATTTTTAAGCCATATTAATAATACAGAACCCAAAATCCCAATAAATCCTGGATAATTGGAACAGCTTTAACCAGTAATTGGACCTACTTTTAGCTAGTAATTAGAGCTATTAATATTTCTAGGTTTTGTGATGCAAAGACTGGTTAGCACGGCTCTATGGGACCCTGGTGACCTATTTAAATTCCCCTCGGACGCAGAGATACGGGAAGGGCCTCTGAACTGTCCATTGCCAGGGAGGGCACGGATTGGGCATAGTGAAGCAGGTCAGGAGTGTCGATTGATAAACGAGGGTAATTGTAAAAAACATGTGAAAGTATGGGAGACTTGAAAAGTACAAACATGTGTAAGTGTACACAACATACAGAATACGGGTTAAAATGTTCAGTAACGATGAGAAGTGTTCAGAACAAATAATGGGAAAAGTATAATACGATAGGAAAGGAACAACAATGCACTAAACAAAAGGGGATAAGAATACGAGAATAAATACATAAAATGATGAAAGAACGCAATGGGAAAGAAATATAATCATAAATGAACAAAAAGAGAACTGCACGTTGCTTTATTTACGAACAGAACTCTGTCAGTCTCTGGTTCCACTCATGCAAAAGCCTAATCTAGCATCTTATAATAGTGCCTTACTCTTTCATGATGAGTATTGCTTCAAAACTCAGGGATGGAAAATGAATTGGTAATTCAAAATTCATACGTATGTACATTCAGTCTTCATGGTTTTCTGTTGTGATTCTTTTATGAATGTTCATTTGCACATTTTTTTTAAAGTATAGGCGCATACATTAATGATATTTTTAACATTAAGTTTAAAAATTTCAATTAAAATTAAGTGTTCAGGATTCAAATTAATTTATAACATTGAAAGGATAAAAAATCTATTTGCAATTTTGTGAAAAGAAATATTTTACCTTTTTTGTGATGCATTTTCTTATCACTAAATGCCTCTAATGCCCCAGACAATCTCGTAGATGTCCAGGAATCTCCCCAATGACCCCATAAATTTACTCTCTAAGTCCCAGTTGATACACGCAATGTTCCATTTCACCCAGACTCACTACATCAATACAATTAAATCTGAGACCTTCTTATGGATTTCGAGGCAGCTCTACCCTCCCTTTGATGCTATACGCAACCCTCACAGCAGACCCACAAGCGGGCAACTGAATACAAAGGAAACTTTTCCGGTTTGAATGGAGGCGGCGTATCATGAATACACGAACTGCTATTTCAAGCTCCAGAACTAAAAGGCCTTTGATGCTCACTCAAAAAGTGGGTCCATTTTAAGATATCAAGTATTTTAAGAGTAGCTGAAAGGGCTCACTGTTTTCATGCTTGAGGCTTCAAATTCTGTTTGACTTTTTGCAAGTTACACCCGTGTTCAACCTTAAATAAAGCTATACTGTAATGAAAATCCTTTGTGACATAAATTAATATTCGCTCCTCCGTCAAAAATGCTTTATTTTATCTAATGTAAAGTTTTATTTTTTAACATCGGGTTAATAAACAACAAGTTTCTTTTTTTGGGCAGGCTTTGTGTTTCATACCAATCGTATAGGGGTTGCTCTGTGTACTTCTAGAGCAGACAAAGAATGAATAAGCCATGTTGGATTTCCCATATTGGATCTGCCATGATGAATCCGCCATGTTGGATCAGCCATGTTGGATCCGTCATATTGAATTAGCCATGTTGAATCCGCCATGTTGGATCCGCCATGTTGAATCCACCATGTTGGATTCGCCATGTTGAATCCACCGTGTTGGGCTCCGCGAAAGAGCAAAACGACACAAACTCAACCATGTATGAATTCCCGATTGCTAAGAATCCTTGTCAACATGTCGCCAATTTTCAACAATTTCTAATCCCATCTGACCGAGGCAATTTGGAATTAGATTAATATGCATTGGAGACGTTTTAGAGAAACTCAGTTCCTGGAAGGAAGACACAAAATATTCTTTTTGCGGCTTATTTCTTCGTCCTGAGGGAATTCATGAGAAATGAATGTGATGTGCGGACAAGTATTAATTCCACGCTGAAAATGAACTCCGTTGAATTGATTCCCATGTGACCTCATCCCTGGAGTATGGAATCAATAGCTTACATGAAAAAAAAACAATACTAAGCAAAAAACGCGGTCCCTGCAAGCAGGAATGAAAATAGGAATAGGAATCGGCTGGAGAAATTTTATATTTGGAAGGAATTGCATGGAGAACAAAATATGAGATACATGATGTATGTGAATGAATATTAGTTATGTAGCTGCATTGTGGATGTCGTCCATAATCCGTCATCACCAATGCCGACATCAAAGTTTGAAAATCAATCAACCAAAATTATAAACTTTGAAACTTCGTTAACGGTATCCATGATACCGAATTATGCATTTTTAGTGGACACTTGAATATACTAGTGTACGCAGCCGCTAAAAATGACGGCAGAGATTTTGTGATAATACCCATGCCATCAAAAATGATGGCAAATACTGTTGGAAAGATATTAAATAAAATTATATATAAGAACACAATGCAATATAGTTTTACATATATTTACAAAGGACAAACGTTTAATTGAGTATTTCTCTAATGACAACATTCCTTGTGGAAACTAAGACACTTAGTTTTCTACTGCTGCAATTGACTATGCAATTCGTGTCATATTCGGGTACAATGTACCAGAATCATAGGGCAATACCCAGCCGAACTCGGTATCCACGATACAGACTCGAGTATATAAGGCTTTGGATATCTCTAGTTTTTTTGAAAGTGACACGAAACATATAAATAAATAAATATATGTGTAAATAAATAAATATATATATATATATATATATATATATATATTTACACATTTATTTATTTATTTATATGTTTCGTATTTATAAACACACGACCGTCATTCTTAGTATTAGATTCTCGTTCGCGAAATTAAAAAAGATGCATGCAATCACGACCCTCAATAATTCCACTGAAAAGAACATTTCCGTGAAGCCTGTAATCATTTAATGGTTTCTTATACGTGCAGTGAGTCCAAATATAAAATTCCAAGTACAGTAGATAAATACTTGTGTTTGACGATAGTTGTGACCGTAACTTCTGGAGCTGATTTGGCAAAAGTCATTAAAAAGATAACTTGTCGAATCTGGCTAAAAAAATGTGTGACCTGGGAGAGCTGGTCTACAGCCGCACTTTCTTGCAGGCGTCAGAAACAAACAAGTCTGATGAAATTACTGCCTCTGCCCTAAAAAGCACAATTCAATTAGTGAACGCCGATCCGGCGACACGACGAGCACTAGGAAAAAGTTCAGCTGTTTTCCGTCAAGGAATCAATCGAGATCCTAAATTGAACCGAACAGTCCTCCAAAAAATCGACTGCCGAACTTTGCAAAGCTGAGTATTGAATGCTACGTCTCAGAGTTATTTATTTTACTTACGAGGACGTAGCTAGAGGCAGATTTCGCAATGAAGAATGATAATAGAGTACTAGAGTTCAACTTATGTTTCCCAAAATAGCTGTTCTTGTGTACAAAGCTTTGCGTTTAGAGGCACACTCTGCACAACCATAACAATTAATCAATCATAACTTATCGTTATTTTGTGATCCTATTTTTTTCCAATTCGAAAAATAAGAGCAATAGTCCTTCGAAGAAATTTTTGAACAAATCTGACTTCCGTAAAATTTGTTCAAAAATGTGTAACGCTTTATCTTCATTTTTTCGTGTGATTTTCCAATTCAGCAGAAATGCATGTAGCATTAAAGACAAGCTTGAAAAAATGGTTGACTGTTTGCATGAATAAATCAAACTACGTGTTCTTAAAGATATTTGAAAATGTCTTTACTTCGGCAAAACAGGTTTTTAAACAAACATTTGAGGTCCGTTGGAAAGATGAAGCACCTACTTTTTCTCATTCATTTTAAAAACAGTACTTAGAACCTTATATTATGGACAATCAGAAGCCAAAATCAGCTTTCAATAGCTCATCGACAGATGAGGTCAAGCGACACTAATAATATCAACCACCAGTAATGGTAGCTTCCAATAGTAATGATATCAACTAATAATAATAATATCAACCACCAGTAATGGTACCTTCTAACTGTAATGATATCAACTGATAATAATAATATCAACCACCAGTAATGGTACCTTCTAACTGTAATGATATCAACTAATAATAATAACATCAACCACCAGTAATGGTAGCTTCCAATAGTAATGATATCAACTAATAATAATAATATCAACCACCAGTAATGGTACCTTCTAACTGTAATGATATCAACTGATAATAATAATATCAACCACCAGTAATGGTACCTTCTAACTGTAATGATATCAACTAATAATAATAATAATATCAACCATCAGTAATGGTAGCTTCCAACAGTAATGATATCAACTAATAATAATAATAATATCAACCACCAGTAATGGTACCTTCTAACTGTAATGATATCAACTATTAATAATAATATCAACCACCAGTAATGGTAGCTTCCAATAGTAATGATATCAACTAATAATAATAATAATATCAACCACCAGTAATGGTAGCTTCCAATAGTAATGATATCAACTAATAATAATAATAATAATAATATCAACCACCAGTAATGGTACCTTCTAACTGTAATGATATCAACTAATGATAATAATATCGACCACCAGATATTATGATATGTGGGAATCTGACAATAATAATTACAGCGTATTTGAACAAAAATTCACAAATATCTTAATGAATGTATCTCCCGCTTCTAGCTGAATAGTTTATTGGTTTATTCATTATTACAGTACACTGCAGTACATTGTTGTACAGGGCAGTACACTGCAGTATACTGCACTACACTACAGTACAACATTTTAAGAAACATGCTACCAATGTTTACTAATAATATGCTGCCAGGGGATGAGCTGTATTGGATAAAACTGCAAACTTTGAATAAACACAAAGTTTCTTGGAATAACTCGCAGGCAATTTTCCTAGAAACATGCAGCCAGTAGAGAACCTGTCTGTAAAATGCAGCGCTGGTAAATGCTGCAAGAACATTGCTGCCGGTCATGGCTTTCCATAACTTTGAATGAAAGTCAGCTGTAAATATTGCGCTCTTTGATCTAAAATTGCATACTCCAATGTACGTAATGTATCTCGACTATTTGTCATCCATGCACGCAGATTTGTTTACATCTAATAACAACTGTACTAATCAGATGAAAAATTATTTCTCATACAATCTTTCCAATTGAAAAAAATTCAAAACCTACAAAAAAGAAGCAGATCAAAGTGAAGCCTGGAGCGACAGCACGCCTCAGAATGCAACACTCCAGACAGATCTTTGAGGATCACAATTTGCGGTGCTGAGTCTGATGCAGTTCAGGACCATCCCTTACCCTCTCACGAAGACTGCAATATCGCGCATTAGACAGGCTTCAGGATGCCTATTCTAATAGCCAGGATGTTTGCAGAAGAAGCCTCACGCTCAAGATGGGGGAAGAATATCTCAGGGAAGCCATGATGGCAGATGAAGCGGAGCCAAAGCAGGTCTTCCGGCGCTCCGAATGCCGATCCATCCGCGTTATTCCAGACAAACGGAGCCCAGAAACCTGGCTTCCGAGGACGAGCTAAGCAGCCTTGATCAAGAACTCTAGAGCCTCTCCATTGAAGACAAGAAAACGCTTTCGTTTCTCGAGTGGACGACTTCCCAGCCGATTGATTCAAGTCGTCTCTTCGGCCGCGAAATTAAAAAAAAAATCTGAAAGAAATAAAAACTTCACGAAATCTGCCACCTCCGGACGGGCTCGAGGCATGACAGACTGGCTCTACAGAGGAAGCTTTTTACGGGCCGTCTTCCACAGAAGCTTTAAGAAGCAGTTCTTAATGAGCGCTTCTCTGCATCCGTGTAATCACTTAGATCAATAGACGAAAACTATTATGAAATTTTATGTTTCTTCTAGACAGAGTAAAAGTCTGCCTTCTTTTGCAAATCATTGCTGTTAGAAAAGATTTGTGACCGTCTGAGCTGTTTCATATGTTAGTAGACAGACGTCTGCTAGTAGACAAAAGAATGTTAGTAGACAGAAGCATGAGAGTAGACAAAAGTGTGTTAGTAAACAGATGTCTGTTGGTAACAGAACAAAGATATTTGTATAGAAGGACAGTGGATGAATGGGTTTTTATCAAGAAATACACTTTTTCCACGTTCATAGTAGACATTTCCATATTTGTGACGTATGTCAATATTTGTTCCTTAGAAAATATATTATTTGCCCTATTATATTCAAAAGGATAAAAATAAATGAAATATTACGTTTTCGTACACCTAGAACCTGAATATTTTCTAGCAAGTCAGAATCAGCTCAAAATGATCCCAATTTATTATAGTATTTCAATGGCCTGTGCTGCCTTCATTTACAATAGACAAATAAGAATATTAACTGTCATATACACTAGACAGATAAGAATATTAACTGTCTTATAAACTAGACAGGAGTTGACAGTTGGAGTCTGGACATTGATAAGAGAAGGATGGTAGAGTTCTGCATAACATCTTCTCACATTAAGTTTTCTGTTTTAGTTCGTGTGATCTAAAGACCAGAAAATATAATTACCCTCAGGTGTGAAAATCTTTCACTCAATTTCAAGTCGCTGCGGCAAGTTCTTTAAAAAAGACTCTGCAACAGCCCTCTCCTATTCATCTGCCATTTCTTTTCAAGCTGACAAGTATTGGAAGCATTCGAAGTATTGGAAACATTTGAAGATTTGGGAGTATTAGAAATATTGAAAGTATTGGAAGTGGGAATCGTCCAAAGTTTAGCAGCTGTCCTGAAGTTCTTTCTAAACTTGCCCTGACTTTGAGATTCCGGAGACTTTTGCAATACAGCAAAGCTCGCGATACCAAATTTAATATAAATTTCGTTCTGCAAGAAACTCAGAATGTGAACGATTATCAGTACGTACATTAGGTATGCATGATATGTAAGCAATTTTTTTCTTCATAGAAATGTTTGATGTAAGTTTACATAGATCGTCAGGAGAAAATTTGAAATGCACGATCATGAAGCGTTACAAGGGGAAAAAATATTAGATCAGGTGACTGCTTTGAGGAAAATAATTTGAAATTAAATGACATGAATGCATTTTAAAAAAGAGCCACTCGATTACAAAAAAACACTATGTTCAATAAATATCCAGAATTGTAATTTTTTTAGATTAAAGGAGCATGAAACTTAATAAAAAAATAGTCTAAAACATTGAAACGCTCTTTTTGGTAGTGTTTTAACTCTTTAGAGCTGAAAACGATTTTCTGTGTTTTCGAACATTTGACTTGATTTGAGGAAACTTGAGTGTGCACTTGAGGAAGCTTTAAGAGTTATTTGATATTCTGAAATCATTTTCAAGTCCAGCACCTCCAACACCTCCTCCAGCACCTCCACCAGTACCTCATCCAGGACCTCCACCAGCACCTCCACCAACACCTCCACCAGGACCTCCACCAGCATCTCCTCCAGTCTCTCTACTAGCACCTCACCAG
>VCRD01001376.1:58910-93985 GCA_006783055.1 Trinorchestia longiramus
GCACCTCCACCAGCACCTCCACCAGCACCTCACCAGCACCTCACCAGCACCTCCACCAGCACCTCCACCAGCACCTCCTCCAGTACCTTCCATGACTGTGCTTTATTCTTCTTCCCCCCGATGACTGGCAAAAATACCTAGTGGGTTTTTTGCTGACTCTTCCTCGGGTTTATTTTCAGGATGCTCGCCATAGTTGCAAATTCCTGCAGCAAAGGAGGATATTGGGTAAATATTAACTGCACAACAGTCATATTGACTAAATATTTACTAGACCAAAGCCAGGCTTGACGAAATATTTTCGAGGTAAAAACAGGCTTGACGAAATATTTACTAGGCTAGAGACAAGCTTGACTAAATATTTACTAGGCCAAAGACGGGCTTAACTAAATATTTACTAGGAGAAAGACGGGCTTAACTAAATGTTTACTAGTCCAAAGACATCCTTGACTAAATTTCCACAGGATCACGTACAAAAACTGACTAAATAATAATTGGACCAACTTCAAATTTGACTAACCAGCCACTGGATCAGCAGCCAAATTGACTAATTACTTCGATCAACAGAAGACTTGGCTAAATCATAGTTCCATCATCAACAGAGATAGCAGAACATTAATGGTAATTCCATCATCAACAGAGCTGAACATTAATTGTAATTCCATCATTAACAGAATTAGCTGAACATTAATGGTAATTCCATCATTAACAGAGTTAGCTGAACATTAATGGTAATTCCATCATTAACAGAGTTAGCTGAACATTAATGGTAATTCCATCATTAACAGAGTTAGCTGAACATTAATGGTAATTCCATCATTAACAGAATTAGCTGAACATTAATGGTAATTCCATCATTAACAGAATTAGCTGAACATTAATGGTAATTCCATCATTAACAGAGTTAGCTGAACATTAATTTTGTGAAGCACATAACTGGTTGTACGTCAACAAACTCCACCATCAGATTACGACAATGTGCCTCACCAGCCATGATCAGAAGAAGACCAACAAGGTTTAGATAGGAATTAACTACTTAATAACAAGCCATGCGTTAAAATAATTGACTGATATTATAGCAGGCATTGAGTTAATTAAGCAATAGCTCCATACATCATATGACTTCATCAATAAGTTCACAATTCACAGCAAGTTTCCTCGAGAAGAAGCCATGTTTGTCTGCTACAGATGAAGTTAATGAGGACAAGTCATTAACTATAGATCACTGGATCGCTTATTCGGATCAGTTATTCGTTTCCGTTATCTGCATCAGTTATTCAGATCAGTTATTCGGATGAGTTTTGTGGATCAGTTATTCAGAATAATTATTCAGTTCAGTTATTCAGATCAGTTATTCGGATCAGTTATTCGGATGAGTTTTGTGGATCAGTTATTCAGAATAATTATTCAGTTCAGTTATTCAGATCAGTTATTCGGATCAGTTATTCGGATGAGTTTTGTGGATCAGTTATTCAGAATAATTATTCAGTTCAGTTATTCAGATCAGTTATGCGGATCAGTTATTCGGATGAGTTTTGTGGATCAGTTATTCAGAATAATTATTCAGTTCAGTTATTCAGATCAGTTATGCGGATCAGTTATTCAAATCAGTTATTCAGAATAATTATTTGGATCAATAATTCAGATCAGTTATGCGGATCAGTTATTCAAATCAGTTATTCAGAATAATTATTTGGATCAATAATTCAGATCAGTTATGCGGACCAGTTATTCAAATCAGTTATTCAGAATAGTTATTCGGGTCAGTTATTCGAGAGCTTGGCACCACGTAAGAAATGTTATATTTTGTAACCAGAATTCTGTCATAAGAGACGAGTAGTTGGTGCGTCCAGAACACTGGTGGAAGCTGGTTGTGGTTGTGAGGGTTGCGGTTGCAAGGGTTGTGGTTGTGAGGGTTGCGGTTGCAAGGGTTGTGGTTGTGAGGGTTGCGGTTGCAAGGGTTGTGGTTGTGAGGGTTGCGGTTGCAATGGTTGTGGTCGTGAGGGTTGCGGTTGCAAGGGTTGCGATTTCAAGGGTTGTGGTTGTGAGGGTTGCGGTTGCAAGGGTTGGGGTTGCAACAGTTGGAGTTGTGAGGGTTGGGGTTGGGGGAAGAGGTGGGGAAGAGGTAAGCTGCCGAGCCTCAGTTCAATACTTCTCAATTTAGCAAGGCTTTAGGTCGACAGCGAACTGACTAATATTGGACGCTGTGTGTTGTCAGCAGCAGCCCAATACTCAAAGGTGCAATACTTTGGATTCTGGCTTCCCAATACTCCAGTGTTCTAACTGTGAATACTGCAGTATTCCAACTACCAATACATCGGTATTCCAAATGGCAATACTCCGGTATTCTTTCTACCAGTAGCGCACTGTGTTTATCTGCCTTTCAATACTTCAAAACAATACTATCTTAGTATCTTAGCAGACAATACTGCTACTCTTCACGCAGTGACAGCCACTTGAGGACTGCACCTCCAATGCTCAATATTTCCCACTGCACTACAAGAACAATTACTCCACACCGTACATTAAAATCAAAACTCCACACGGCGCTAGCAATGCTAATACTACGCAAAACACATTAATACCAATACTCAACATGACACAGTATTCTCCTCGCTTCAGCTGAAGGGTCACCTGATGGGTCACCTGAAGGATCATCTGAAGGGTCACCTGATGGGTCATCTGATGGGTCACCTGAAGGGTCACCTGAAAGGTCACCTGATGGGTCATCTGATGGGTCACCTGAAGGGTCATCTGAAGTGTCACCTGAAGGATCATCTGAAGTGTCACTTGAAGTGTCACCTGAAGCGTTACCTGAACGTACATTGTTCTTTTATCCAGAAACGAACAACAGGAAAAACCACCGTAGTTGAGTTTTGCCTTGTTGTGTTGAGTGATGTGTACCATCAGTCTCTGAGGTCTTGTGTTCCATGACACTCTTCATAATAGTTCCAAGCACTTAATATTCCTAAAAGACATTGCATCAAAAACTCCAAGTCTCTGCTCTGCCCGAATCAGCAAGTGAAATATTGAAGACAGCGTGATGCGAAGCATGGGCTTTTGTTTAGTTCTTTCTGGATGTCAACTCTTGTAAATATTCTGTCGAATTCCGGAAGAGCAATTCTAGAAAATACTCCAATACCTGGACAATAACGCTATTAAATATTCAATACCTTGACAGAAACACTGAAAAATACTCCGATACCTACACAGCAACGCTGGAAATACTTCAATACCTGGACAACAATATTGGAAAATAATATAAAATTTGCACAACAAGGTTGGAAAATACTCCAACACCTGAACAGAAACGCTAGGAAATACTCCAATACCTTGACACGCTGAAAAATACTCCAATACTAGCACAGCCACGCTGAAAAATACTCCAATACCTGCAGAGTAACCCTAGTATGTAAATACTCCAATACCTGCAGAGTAACCCTAGTAAATACTCCAATACCTGCAGAGTAACCCTAGTAAATACTCCAATACCTGGCCAGAAACTCTAGTAAATGTTTTGCCGAAGTAAGCCTCCGATGCCATTAGCTGAGCAGCTCGCCCAAGCCCTGAACGCCTCTTTGGATTTTCTTGTATTTTGCACCGCTGACTTGGGAATTAAACTTTGTCTCAACCTTTCCTTCGCCTCGAACAGCTGTTCAGGTGTACAAGTTAAATGTATCTAAGTCTTCGCACCTGTCAGGTCCATGTAGATACACATGAACCAGCTTTTATTCGATCTTTTATCGAAGTAATTTTTGTGAAATTAAGACAGTATTGATGTGGAACTGAGTTACATAAACGTTTATGTCAACAGTCGCTACATTTGCTACGTTTTTTTTATTGCTGTCGCTCGGGCTTTTATCAACGTCAATAAAAACGCTGACGTAGAATTTGTAAATGAATGAATGAATGAATGAAAGGCCAACCCAATAACAATTAACGACTTTTATTGCAATAAAAACATGGCGTCATGACTCAAGAAATACCAATGAGAAGGCTCAAAGCTTCAAACTTTAACCAGCACAATTGCAAAACACGAGGAAGGAGCCGGGCATTCCAATCACGACCAGAACAGAATCCCATAACCACAGCCTCGAGCTGCACTGACAGTAAATTTTAGTGTTTCAACTAACTTACACAACAAATTCTGCTTCGTAGCTTACTGTACAATGAGCGGGCACTCCGCGCCGACCAATGAACAGGCCAGCTGAAGCGGCTGAGCCTTGCCAAACTCCTATATAAGCCGGTTGTACCAATTGAGTTGGTCACGGAATGGGGGGAATTGATTGGATATTCAATGTCCCTCCTTGACCGGGGTAGGGTTAGGGATATTCAATGTTTGGTTAGGTGTGTGTACATATTGTAAATACAGGGCCCCACGGGCCTTTGTATATATGTACATACACTATGAATAGACTCTAAGAAAAAACTTTACGACTACCTAATTATGCGCATTGCGCCTGTATAGCCTCCTACTGTCCCTTTCCATTTCACTTCCTTTTACTGGTACAATCTGTGCCAAACTCTTTTTTCAGCTCTTTCCTGGTGGCACCGACCACCACCACCAGTTGGTCACTTTCTACTGAGCGCTTTCGAAGTCAACAACCTTCCATCGAGCGCTCCCAAAGTCAACACCTCAACGAAGACCTTTCCTAACCTGAAGAACTCTACTTACAGCTAACTGCAGAACGAAGGAAGAAGAAACCTGTCATCCTTTCTACGGAGAGGATGGAAGCATACAACTTACGCACTGCCAAGAACTCTACGCACTCTCTCTGTACGTTCCGGCACTCTATCGGAAAAATGTCACTACATACACCAGTACTCGACGTTGAGACGGAAATAAGAGCGGCAGACAGAAGAATCTACTTGCAGAATATTCAAATGCCCAGATGCAAACTTTTAAACTCATCCTGTCTTTAATTACCTTTTCTCGTGTTGGGTTCCTCAACGGTACCTTACTCTCTCAAATGCTCACTTCGAGGGAGACAAAAGATAAAGATATTCAACGTCTGCTCGGAGATAAGAGATGTCTGAGGGTTGGGACTGAAGAGTGAGAGAGATTACTATAAGAGCCTCCAGATGGATAGGAATATGTGTGTGAAAATGAAATGAAACTGGCGATGCATTCGTGCATTAGTCTCTGGGTGTTATTTCAACGAACATTTTAGAAATTAAGAAATGATTTACAAAATGATTCAACAAATAATTCAAAACAAAATTTGTTTTGCTTCCAAACTACGGACGTTTATTCTACGGGTGTTACCTTCACTCTATTTAATTAAAAACAGTTTTTTATTGAAACGAAAAGTTTACTTGAAGCCTTTTTCATCAACTGAACCCCCATCAAATGATTAAAAGTTGCCGTGTTGCAGTGGTGCCTTGAAGCTGTGATGTGTGCGGCACATCTTGCACAAAGGTCAGACATTTTATAAATCTATTTTTCTATTAGCTTTCGTACATGAAATCAACTCGTCGTTGAGACAATATTTAATGGAAAAAGTATTGAACGTAGAAAAAATCAACGTTAATGCTAAAAAATTTAATTTCTCCCTCCTGCTCTATCTTTCCAAAAACCTCTAATAATTTATTTGTAGAATTCTCTTGTTCCAACAACATCATAAAATGTAGTTAAAAAGCATCACCTAATAATTTTTTGCCATAATCATTTCATTTTTTCTATGCATGACCGAACCAGTATAATTTTCTAGCATTGTCGTTAAAATTTGCGATCAGTTTTCTTGGTTGAGGGCAAAGCCCAAAGTGCGAGATTTCCAGAGGTCTCCGAGCAACTTAAGCCGTGCGTCAGCCTCTAATGCGCTGGGAACGGTCTTTAAAGTGTGTCCGATCAAAAAGGAATGGGTGTGTTTGGACTAAAAACAAGCACTCGCAGGGTCGAGGAAGGTCGCATGTCAGCATTTAGGGCTCAAAAGTCCGTGTTGATGGCATCGATCGAGCGGTCGCTAGAGTTTGCAGAGAGATGAGCTTTACTAGACCCCTGATCTACGTCCACTTTTTGGGCTCCAGAAACGAGCGTAATTAGGCCAGCGATCTTCAGGCCTTTGAACAGCACTACATAAGGACCTTTGCATGCAGTGTGTTTCGGACGTGACTGTACGAGCTGTACATGAGGTGATTCCAGAGCACTGCTTTGATGGTAAATGCAAAGATGGCCGCTAATAAGCCCCTACTTGACAGCTGCTCGAGCATGAACGTTTATTTCACTGGTGTGTACTGAAGATTACTATTGACTGCTGTGTACTGGGCAGCAGTATAAACGCTGGAACTTGAAAGGCATTAACAAGTTTATTCTCGAGCAGTACTAATTAGTTCTAAAGAGGTATGACAATGATGGAGGTATACCTCCAGTATATACATACAAGCCTATTTGTATACTTAGAAACTCCATTTCTTGCGATACACGTAAACTTTAGGAGTTTATGTTTACTACATAAGTCAAGCCTCTGTAGAAAATACATATTAATTGTATGGCATATGCTTCATATATAAATCAAAGGACTATGGTCGAGATTGCGTACGAATCCAGCTATCAGCACACGCAAATCCTGCGGTCAGCACGTGCTAATCCCGCAATCTGCACACGCCAGTCATGCAAACAGAACACCCAGTCCTACAATCAGCACGTGTTAATTATGCAATCAGCATGCACTAGTCCTGCATTCAACGCAAACCAGTTCTGCAATCAGCACGTGCTAGTTCAGCAATCAGCAAGTGCTAGTCCTACAATCAACGCGTGCTAGTCCTGCAATCAGCAGGTGTTAGTCTTGCAATCAGCTCGTGTTAGTCTTGCAATCAGTACGCACTAGTCTTGCTAATTCAGCTTAAGCCTAAATCCTCCTGTTCTCGAAGCCCCCAGAATGGCAACGACAATTTTCACACCAGTAGGTCTCATTTTTACCTCCTCATGAGCCTAAAGGGTCACACGGCCTCTTTAAGAGGGACTTCTCGCCCCACTTAGGAAGTTTGTAGTGCGCTTTGTTTCCTGCTGCTAACGTACGCCAGTTCTCGAGTCGAATCTCGGGAAAGTTTGCGTTTCTGTGCAGCTTTAGCATTCTTTGCGCCCCGCCAGAGAAATAGCTGAGAACTTTATTTTCCTTACTGTCTATGGGTACTTGTGGTCAGTGAGGTGTTAAATTTAGTGAAATGCCCTCAAAACTCTCCACATCAAGAGCCCTTACTACATGCTGCTCTCCATGTGCAGTCACACACACGTGACCACGCACATTCAGCCTCGTACATGAGCAGCCACGCACATTGAGCCACGCACATTGGGCCACACACATGCAGCTACGCATGTGTGGAAGATTTAACAAAATCCCATAAGTCCATTCCATTTAATTCGCCACACAAATCTTGCGATCAGTAAATCCTTTGCACAAAACTCCAAAAGACAAAACACGTCCATCGATTTCAAGACTTCTGTTTTCCATCTAAGTTCATCCAAGCCCATCTTAGTTCATAAAGTCCATTCAAGTCTATCCTAGATCATCCAAGACCATTCAAGTCCATCCGTGTTCATGCAAGTTCCTCCAAGTTATTTGAGTCTACCCAAGTATCTCCAAGGTTTACAAGTGCACCATCACAAGAAGATAAACGAATGTCAGCGACTCATTCGGGTATGTTAGTGAAAGTCTGCTCTATCAACTTTATTATATATCATGTAAAGCACCTACATATTTGATTTATAAACATTTAAATTTTACATTTGAGAGTACCAGACTCAAAATTTTAGAGCATCTACACATCCAATTTGAGAGTACCTGAACATCCAATATAAGAGCTTCTAAACAGCGAATTTGAGAGCCCTTAAACATCCAATTCGAGAGCATACAAGCATCCAATTTCGGAACCAAGTATCCAATTTGAGAGCACCAAACATCCAATTTGAGATCAAACATCTAACTTGAGAGCACCAAACATCTAATTTGAGAGCACCAAACATCCCACCACACAACATTGGCGCGTCCTGATTGGACCCTGTCAGCCAATTATCAGGGCCGGAAAGTTACGAGTAAAATTTGCAGTTTTATGTCTAATTGGCCAGAACATTTTCAAGAGTTGGGCAATTCTCGACAGCTTTTGGCGGCCGTCGTAAATTCTAGGAGCTTATTGAACGTTTGCTGCACTGAAATATTGCCTCTGAGTTCTATTTATTTATTGGGAGGCCAAAGATGTTTCCAATCAGCAACGGAAGAAGAGCTGCCATTTGCTGGCCGGCGTCTGTTGCCGCAGACACAGCAAAAGTTGCGTAGATGCAAGCAAAGATGATTTTTATGTTGAATTACATTATTATCGAAGCGGTCTACAACCACGTTGAAAGTGAAAATCGATTATAAGGTCGGTGTCATGTAAAAAGTTCACTATACAGGGTACGACAATGTAACTTCCTTTTTTTAAAAAAAACTTTCTTTGAAAAAAGAAAGTTATGTTGCCGCACTCTGTACGAGAGGGAATTACCGCAAACATGGGAAGGGATAGAAAGTAATAGTGATGATCTTATGAGTATATGATGTGATGAGTTAGTATTTTCATTATAATCTACGCAACGGGAATGGTGAACAACCGGATTCAGTTGAAAATAAGTAAAACGAAGCTTGAAAACAGAAAAATACATTATTGGCAATTGTCATACGGACAATAGTTCGATTTGTTACATAAATTATTATTATTATTGTACAGTTCTTGATATGCTTTAACTTTTATTCCCGAAACTTTTTTTCTCGACACTTTTAATAAAACGTAGGAAATGCCTGACCTCAGTCGAACTTCAAACTATTAAAAATTGGTCACAAAAAGTCACTGGCCATAATACAAGTTGCTCTTATCTGAAATGAATGTCATTAGAGGAGCAGAACTGCAACCAGTTCATCTTGTCGGCACTACGCGGGCACGACGTGGTGCAAACTGGAGTCTAATTTTGCTGATGCGATCACATGCAAATTTGCGCCGGAAATATTCGTATTGCGGCGCAGCGCTGATCAGCGCCGCTATTGCGGCCCGAAATATGACGCAATTACCGGCAATTGCCACGGCAGCTACAGGGTGGCAACTGGGTGACGATTGTCGGGATCGCAAGGAAAGTGGTGGCAAGTGGGTGAAAATTGCGAAGATTGTCCGGTGGGAATAACGGAGGAGATTGGTGTGCGGTAACTAGGAGACAATTGTCAAGGAGAATAGAGCTGGAGATTTGTGTGTGAATAATAAGTTCTGATAGACAGAAATTCGGAATGAGAACGGAATGAAGTGAAGGTTTGAGTGAAAAATTTTGGAATAAGTAAAGAAGAGGGTGGAAAAGCAAGGTATTTTGAGACATAATGGGGCATGACAAGGGAAAAACGAAGCAAGGCAAATAAGAAAGTTGGAACGAGAACTGACGTGTAGAGGTAAAAGAAACATGTACGCATATTCAACAAGAAATGAAGGGAGGAAATACAGAGTAGCTTATGTGCTTGAAAAGAGAATATAGCAACTGTGGCAAAGAAGTAGATTTCACATCTGTGACAGGCAAATGAAAGTAGCAACTGTGGTAAGAAAGAAGAATTTACAATTGTGGTACCGAAAAAAACGTAGAAACTGTGCCAAGAAAATTATCGTAGCATGCGTGTTAGTTAAAAGATGCACCATGTAACAAGAATAGCAGCCTGGACATGTAGCAAGAGCAGTAAGCAAGGAGCATCAGCGCTCTAGTTTCCTGAGGATTAGTTTGCAGCCTAGGATGTCATGCGCAGCAGATACACAAATTGAAGAAATGCTTTGAAACATTTGGATTAAAATATTTCACGTATACTGATTTTAAGTTTGACTGATTAACAATTTTAAAATCAAATTTTTCTCAAATTCTGACAAGAAATTTTTCAAACTCATATTTTCGTTCATTATTAACACTCATGCTCTTCTCACATGTGTCGTCTACACTACAAGAGTACAGGTTTTTTGAACTGTTGAGCTATAATACAGACGGAGGTCAGGGTGGTCAAGTGGTCGGCTGCTTGTGCCTTTGATGCACACACAAGTCCCTGGTTTGAGTCTCTCCACAGCACTCAAATTTCTCCAGCTTGTGACTCAAGAGGCAGACTTTTTTTCTTTGTTTAACTCATCTAGCACCCCAACGAGCCACTACTTTGAGTTGCAGTGCAGATAGACTGGAACAGTCGCTAATAAGATCATCACTGGTCCTGAGATATTTGTATTAAGAATTGAAAACCCGATGACAATACATGTGTCGTATGCTACGTTGGAAATAAGTTTGTTGTTTCGTTAGGTGAGGGTATCTGAACTGGTCCCCCAGTTCCCCACTTCAAACTGTCATATGCACTCACACTGTGAACCTTCCTCTGCTTCAAGACGCTCATAAAAATGCAGTCCCATTTGATTTCTTATGACATTAAGATTTTATTTCATTTTATCACCGTATGAATGCATTTTGATTTCAAAATCAGAAAAATCTAATAACTTAAAAGCTTAAACTTGCGAATCAGAATGCAGTTTGATAACCTCGCTGTAGCAATTGATGCTTTATTTGCCGCACGTTGTGGTGAGGGTCTGTGAAAACTTTTTCCTCAACAATATTGACCGAGACGCGCATATTTTCCCTGAAAATAATCTTATACGTAATTCAGTACAAGTTCCTCTATAAATTTTCCCGAGTCCAATAACTTGGAGGCTATGGGGAGAATGGATGGGGGAAGGGGGGTTGGGGGAGAAGCGATACCCCCACCGGTGGGGCTGCAACTTATAGGGGAACCAACATTATTGAGGCTGCAGTTATTAATTTGCTGGCAGAAAAATAAATGCATGAATAGTAAATCTTATTCAATTATACTGGAGTTACTTTACTTGCCAGAAAATAAATATATGGGTATTAAATCTTATTCAATTAGACTGTAGTTACTTCACTTATAGGAAAATAAATGCATGATTAGCAAACCTTATTCAATTAGCCTGGAGCTAGTTTGCCGGCAGGAAAATAAATGCATGATCAATACTCCTTAATTAAATGATCCGATTGAAAATTCAGAAACAAATTTGGAATCTTTGATGATTTTAAATTCCTTGGAGTTGCAGCACAATTACATCCTTCCATCGCTCTGTCATTGACAAGTTGAAGGAAAATATTATGCTGGCCTAATTTATTAGACATAATATGGCACGAATTATCTTTCACTGTATACGAGTGAGTGTTGCTTACTCAATAAAACATGATGGAGAGAGAAATACTCAACCAATTGAAATTTAAATTCTGTCCAATAAGCACGGTGGATCAAGAGAAAGACGACGTGACGCTCGTGATACACAGCGGTTGACAACCGTAGACTTATAGACAAAATAGCAAAACGGCACATCGTATTATTCTGATGGCATGTTTTAACTATCATTATTGCTGAAAATGATAGAACCCTGGCAATTTCTTATGTACAAAAAAAAATCCGGGAAAAAACATGTTACGTACAGGCGTGAATGGTGCCAAGTGCGAGTTACTGATAAAATACGAAAATGAAGTTGTTAACATTGGGGCTTTTTAATTAAAATTTAACCAAAGAATGGACATGACTAAGATTTTATTCGTATGCTAAAAGAGGCGAGTTAGACGTAGGTTTAAGAAGTTTAATTCTTTGTATAATGAATTTTAGAAATAACTATAAAATTATGACCGCTTTATGGCTCGTCCTAAGAACACAATGAGTCATAAAGTGACCATAAAAGTAGCAGAAAAATCAGCATGTTTGTCGTCTACTGCATACAAACAAGTGTCCAAAATTGGAGCATTTTTGTGACGACCGAAGAACCGCAGTCTCAAACACCACAGCCTCAAACACCGACACATCAAGCACCACAGCCATAAACACCGCAGTCTCAAACACCGCAGCCTCCAACACCGCATCTTCAAACAATATAGCCTCTAATACTGCAGCGTCAAACACTGAAGCCTCAAACACCGTAACCTAAATATACTCATAAGTGTTTACCCTAATGAGCTGGTATCCTAGATACTCACAAGTGTTTACCCTTGTGAGCTGGTATCCTAGATACTATAAAGAGTTTATCCTAATGAGCTGGTATCCTAAATACTCAAAAGTATTTACTATAATGTGCTGGAATCTTAGATACTCAAAGGTGTTTACTCTAATCAGTTGATGTGCTAGTTACTTATAAGTGATTATACGAATGAGCTAGTGTAACCGAAAGAGAAAAGCAGCAAGACTTCGACAGCAAAAGAAGACGCCTAAGACTATCGAACGAACAAAACGAAATAGCAAGACGAAGCAATGCTGCTCGCCAACGAGAAGCTAGAGCTAACTTGACCCTTGAACGGCGTTTAGCAATTCCACGAAATAATGCAGAGCAACACCGAGTAGCTAGAGAGAGCTTAACGCATGAAAGAAGAAAGGAAATTCTTCGGCATGACGCTGAACAACATCGAGTGACACGAGAGAATTTAACTCAAGAAAGAAGGGATGAAATTCTTCAGATCGATGCCGAACAGCATCGAGTTGCACGAGAGAATTTAACTCAAGAAAGAAGGGATGAAATTCTTCAGATTGATGCCGAACAGCATCGACTTGCACGAAAGAATTTAACTCAAGAAAGAAGGGATGAAATTCTTCAGCAGAATGCATTCGCTCATGGATTAGGTAATTATTTAGATTAGACGGGCATTGCACTAGTTATTATAAAAATGAATGGCTTAAAGATTTACAACGAATCATTTTGTTTAAAATGATTATTTTGTATTAGTTTCATTCAGAACTACATTTCTGCCTTTTATCTACTGATAACATGTCCATGATAGTACCCGTTGATATTTCTTGGTTTAAAAGTAATGAAAGTATAGATCTATGAAATAAAATACATTTTTCAGTTTTACCTGTGAATATTTTATAGTGATCCACCGCCTTTGGTATTCACAATATAATGCTTATAATACAAGCGTTTGGATTTCAGTTCAATAATTTTTCTTCCGTGAGAGATAGGAAGTAATAGAGCGGACACACACAGATACAGAGAGAGAGAGAGAGAGAGATGGAGAGATGGAGATACATATTCTATTATGTATAATGCAAATAATGTTGCATTAAAAAACAATTTACCACAGTAGCTGCTAGAAATCAGCATGACGACATTTAGCAAGTTTAATGAGTAAAATGGACGAATGTTGAGCAGAAAATAACTGCTGTGAAGGTGGTCGAACGTCCAGCGCAGACCTCCTAGCAAGCGAAACCAAGTGAGGGAACTGAAGATCCTCGTCACTGCAAAGTAAAGGCATTAACAGATTTTCGCGGTAGTGTTGCTGTTTCTGCGATGGGTAGTCATAGTTTTTTTCTGAGAAGTTGCACGAAAATATGGTGAGCTGCCCCCAAAAATTGGTCCAGCCCTCAACAGCTGGCGGAATTAGCCTCAGAGGCATATCGTGGGTCAGAAAAAGAAATAGAAAAAACAATTCAGCGAAAAAAATAAAGAATTGTCGAAATTTATTACTATCAATAGAAAGCAAAAAAGGATAGAGGAAAAAGTCTGGCCTATACAGCAGTAAACTCACATCAGATTGCTGCAAACTCATATCAGATTGCTGCAAAAAGACAAATGTTTCTCTAGAGGGCAGCTGCTGGTGGCACTGAGAAGCAATGATTTTTCATTGTGTACACACGGAGACAAACAAAATCTATGCACCATAAAATAAAATTAAGACAACATACATGCTCTCCACAACTATTTTCTACATCCCTTCAATACTCAACCTTCTTCCTCCCCTTCCCCCCCTCCGCCCCCGGACTGTATCTTGAGATCCAAAAATAAGCAAAAACCATTAAAACGATGAACCTGCTGTAATGAAGTCATTTCTGAATGTTGTTATCAGTGCACATGCAACGGACAGGAGGCTTAGAAACTCAGTCTCTGGGACTAAAATGAAACAAACGACGCAAGAAACTCCAGACAGTCATCACAGACGACACAAAATACGCATGAAGAACGTCACACATAACGTAAAAAGCACATGGAGAACGTCACACATGACGTAAGAAGTACATGGAGAACGTCACACATGACGTAAAAAGCACATGGAGAACGTCACACATGACGTAAAAAGCTCATAGAGAACGTCACACATGACGTAAAAAGCTCATAGAGAACGTCACACATGACGTAAAAAGTACTTGGAGAACGTCACATTTATATGCCGTCACTTACGTTTCCTAAAGGCTGGCTCTCAATGCTCCGGAAGCTCCAGCAAGCAATAGACTGCTCAGCCAATCCTGGAAAGCTAGCTTTCCAGTTGAGAGCAAATTTGACTGGGCATTTGAGTCGAATAAGATTTGCATTTGCTACCGGACGGAAAATTTCGCGGAAACAAGCCTCGGAAATTTCAACTTGAATTGCCTGTTTCCGGAGTGCTAGAACAGCTTGAAGGAAGCAGCACTGGAACAGCTTCAAAAAAACAGAACTAAAATAGCTTGAAGGAAGCAGCGCTGGAACAGCTTCAAGACAACAGCGTTTAGGACAGCTTCAAGATAGCAGCGTTTGAAACAGCTGGAAAGAAGCAGCGCTGGAACAGTTTCAAGAAAACAGAGCTAGAACAGCTTGAAGGAAGCAGCGCTGGAACAGCTTCAAGACAGCAGCGTTTGGAACAGCTGGAAGAAAGCACTGCTGGAACATCGTTAGGGAAGCAGCGCTGGAACAACTGAAAGGAAGTGATGTTGGAACAGCTGGAAGAAGGCACCTCTAGAGCAGCTGGAAGCTAACAACGCTGAATGAAACAACTGGAAGGAAGTATTAGGTTGTTACAAAAATAATGGTCTCTCGAAGGCCAACGCATGCTTCTAAAATCAGCCATTATTTTTGTAACAACCTAATAATTCTGGGACATTTGGAAGCAGCATGTGAGAGTGAATGGTTGCGCGCTATTTTTTCCAGCGAAGACGGCACTTTACCCGTTAACTTATTGTAGTGATATTCATTATCTTTCTTTGTTAGACTTATTACTTTTCCCATTTTTTTAAATTCAATGATATTTTGTCCATCGTAAAAGATCCCAACATTGAGTCTGCAAAATGATTGATGTGAGAGAAAACTTATATAATAGACGGCTTAGGAACATATCCGGTATAGGTAGATATTTTTGAGTACATAGGGGCTAAAGTGAAGTGGGTAGAAAAACTTAGATGCTACAGGAACAAGTTTCATCTTCATGGATTTCTGTAGTGACATTTTGACGACACTCCAATATGCAACAATTGTAACTCGACGGGGTGACTGTAACAGTAATTTTTTTATTATTCAAACATATTTCTTTTGGCAATGGAATTTTTTTGTTTTCCTCCCACACAGCGTTTAGTAATGGAGTTTGACTAGTCTGTCAAAAATTAACACTGAAAAGTCAACTGTACTCAAACAACGTGATTTTTACCATTATTATTATTATTGATTCAGCACTTGTGGTGTTTTATAGAGCAGTTCTTCACTACATTCAGTATTGTCTCGTAATTTTCGTAATTTTTATTGATGCCTTCATGCATATATAAATTTTTCAAATCTTAAATTATGACTTTAATTACGACAAATAACGAGGCTTGAGTGCAATTGAAAACAGTAGAGTTATTGGTGAAGAGCTATTTACTAAAATTAATTATCACAATTGGGTGCAGTTTTTACGTATACTCATTGGATACACTCAACAGGTAAAGTTATTCGATACAATTCGTGATGGTTCTTGGGTACAGTCATCGGGCACGGATTTTGGGTACAATGATCAGGTACAGTCATTGTGTACAGTTAATGTAAACATACACGTTCAACGTTCAAACTTCACTTAAGGAGCGCTTTTCATCGGTATGGATTCACATAATGAACAAACATTATGAAAATTGACGAATATAATTAAAATTGCAGCGCGCATTTTCTTGGCTACTGGCTTGACGTGCAGAGTTCATTTTACGTTTACAGTTGAGAACCACAAGGAGGATACGTGAGACCATTTCTATCGTACTTCTAATTTCCTCCTGCTTGCTTCTCGCCCGTCAGTTCGTGCGAAGGGTTCGTGCCGTCGACATATTAATGTCCTTTTTGTTGCATATTTTTTTTAAACTTAGTTTCGCAACGCAATAATTTGGATTTCGTGCGCAAAGTGTACTTATCTTGTCAGTAACATTACCGATGAAAAAACTGGAGGCAGACATCGATAAAAGAAGTACAATCCCCGTAGAGTAAATCGTGAAATCTTCGAGCTCGAGGCGTGTGCATCAGGGCTTCAATACGCACAAATAATCATGGGACTGCACCATGATTGCACCTCAAAAGCGTACGCTGAGCTGAGTTAAAAATACACCTATTGACGAGCGTCAGAGGCGTGGGTGTCTGTATTTGAATATTAGGCACAAGAAAGTGTCCTTAGATAACTTTTTAGCTGTAAAGGATTCAAAGAAAACGCAAGGAGTCATAGTGATTCTAGAAGATGCGAAACTAGAGAGTGAAAAATAATTTAACGAGGAGGGGGGTTGGGGGAACATTTTCCTATCTTTCCCTGATCACCCCCACCTCCCCCACAGTCCCCGTCTCCCTCGCCCCATGTGCTGCCATCTTGCTACGTGAGTTTCAACATTCATATTTATTTATTATTTTACATGCTAATAGTTAATTTTACATCAATTTATGCTCACCAATTTTATTTCGTGTTGTATTCATTTAACAGACGTCTTTAAGTATCAATCTTATTTTTAAATCAATTGGCATAGAACACATTATTACTTTTTATGTTATTTCACTTTGTTAAGTAGTATTTGACTCTATGATTTCTTGTACTACGAGTATGAGGCAGTTCTGATCGACATGCTAACATGTAGATTGTAGACTGACAGGCTAGCAAGCCAAGGTAATCGAAGGCGTGGAGGGTCAGAGGCGGAAAAAGACAAAGGCGTGGAGGGTCAGAGGCGTGGAGGGTCAGAGGCGGGGAGGGTCAGAGGCGGGGAGGGTCAGAGGCGGGGAGGGTCAGAGGCGGGAAGGGTCAGAGGCAGGGAGGGTCAGAGGCGGGGAGGGGAAGAGCCAGGAGGGAAGGGAGGGATTCAGAAACGGATGTCGTTGCTAGGAGGGGAGGGGGTTAAAGTGAAGAGATTAGTGTTGGGGAATTAGAGACAAGTGGGACAAAGAAAGTGATAGACATTTTAAACTAGCAAAAACAACGCCACTCCAGAAGAACCTCTCTTCCGCTGGGCTTCTCTAGAAAACATCACCTTTCAAAATAATGGCAGTGTTTGCAATGATGAAGACAGCGACTCAAAACTTGGATTCCACTCTCATTTCTGCGAGAAAATCTGTCGAATGTTTCATCTCGGAGGTTTTCTTAGTTCGCTTTGAAATTCCTGACCAGAAATTTGCTCTGCCTCGGAAAGTCGAAACGGAAAATTTTGGATCTGAGCTTAGTGGAGTCTGAGTCCTACCGACTCAGGATCTTTGAATTTCATGCAGAAATCTTTGTATTTTTTTCTCCTAAAAAAAGCACGATTGATGATTTTTTTTAACGAATGACAACTTTTCGAGTTTCTGTTCTTAAAAAGGTAGGCCTGATATAGAAGCTAAGAGACTGTACCGCTTCGAGCTGTTCAAAAAATTTTAGTTCATGCATAAAGATAGAAATATTTTTCAGGCTCTCATAGACTGCATTAGCTTCATTATGTGAGTAAAAAATGTCTGGTTCAACAAAAAGGAAAAAAATTGTTTTCCCTGGCAAACAATTACGAGTAATGAGTTCAATTATGGGAAAACTTTGTAACTTTAGCAGTGATGACGCCTCAGCTAGAGAAAAATAGGAGACAGAAAAATACAAAAATATGGTACGAAATTTAATTAAATAATTGACTTCAACCGTTTTACCAACCATTGTTTCTGGCAAACCCGTTTCTCATTCATCAATTTTTTTTCATGGTGATACGTCGTTTTATATTACTCTGATTTCTTATATAGCCTACTTCATAATTCTTCCATTTTTTAAGATTCAAAGTATATTGTAAATATTCTTTTTTCTGCGCAGACGTCTACGAGTACGCGCGTAAATTCTATAAAAGCACATTCTGCAAAAACGTGTATGCAGTCTACGGCTATTAAGAGCTTAATTGGAAAGAAATACCACCTTACCCTTAACGAGGGGAAATAGAGCTTAGCCTTTGGCCTAACGAACAAATTGTAACCCTCTAATGAACAGAGGGAAAGTATTTGCCCTGGCCGTAAGTAGTCACTTTCCTAACGAGAACAAAAGAATGGTTTTTCATTAGAAAAAAGAAATTCTCTTCTAATACAAGAATCAAATAATTATCTTTTGTTTTGATAAACAGAGTTCAAGCTTAGTTCTCTCGTACAAAAAAAAAATCGGAAACCTTATTGACTACTTTTTATGTTTTCCTTTCTCATCCTTGTTTATGTTTTCATCGTTTTCTAAATTTTCTCTTTTATCCCTTGTTTTCCTACTTAGTTTTCCCCTTGTTTTCCCCCTTGTTGCCTCGTCTTCCCATGTTACCACTCGTTTCCGAATGTTACTTTATGTTGCCTCTTGTTTCCCCCTTGTTTTCCCTTGTTTCCCCCTTGTTTTCCCTTGTTTTCCCCTTGTTTCCCCCTTGTTTCCCCTCGTTTCCTCCTGTTTCCCCATGTTACCCCATGTTACCCCACGTTACCCCTTATTTCCTGGTAGCTGTTGCTTACCTCATGCTACGATTTTTTACCCTTCATGCTCTTCTGTTACATCAAACTGTTTACATTTCGCAAAAGGAAGGCATTTGCCTCTACCAGAGATACTCTGCCTCTGGCAGAGATGTATTGTCTTCAGTAGGAATGCATTTGCCTGGAGAGGCAATAATTCGTTCAACCACCTCACCATTTTCAAAGGAAATAAACTTAATTTCTAAGGAAGAAAAATTATTTCTAAGTGGTGAATAAAGGAAACATTTCTTCTTTTGTAGAATGGAGACTGTGGAAAGAGAATGGAACATTTCTCCAATGGAAAAATTTTGTTTCTACTGAAAAACAGCCCAGTTCTACGGAGAAATCCAGTTATGCAGTGGCAAACTTCGTTGTTATGATACATAGAAGAAACTTCATCTCTACAGAAAAGAGACTCTACATTTACGGTAGAGCCTTTTCTGCCGTGAAGAAACTCCCTTTCTGCTGTGAAGAAATTGCATTCGCCCGTGGAGAAACTCCATTTCTACCGTGGAGAAACTCCATTTCTACCGTGGAGAAACTCCATTTCCACAGAAGAGAGATGGAAGAGGCACATTTCTCAGTCGTGCAGGCTTAGAGATCGAGTCTGCATGACTTTGAACATAGCTCGAGTATCTTGTTGTTTTTTTTTACTTTGTTTCTGGCTTTCGCTCTTTTGGCAAAGTTCCACAGGGAGGCCCAGCAACTCGAGCTCAACTTCTCCTTCACTCTCAAGTTGGGAAGTTTTTAAATGAGACTTGTCGTTCTCGATGCAACCCTCAGACACTCGGGGAGTTCACACGTAAAGTGCGCACTGACAGCTGTAGATTTGAGTGACAGCGGGCAAATAATTAAACTATTACAGTGGTCTACCTAGGCTCCATTTACTCAATTACTCTTTATGGCATGGGACTTGGGTAGCACGACATGAGACTTGGGTAGCACGGCATGAAACTTGGGTAGCACAACATGAGACTTGGGTAGCACGATATGAGACTTGGGTAGCACGGCATGAGACTTGGGTAGCAATCCAAAAATGGGCCAAACGGCTCGTTTCTTTTGCCTTATTCTATGCTATTCAATGGGGATGCTTTTGATGGAAGTTTTCTGGGCCTAGTACTTCTTTTATTTAGGATTAGCACATGACTGACCGAAATTACAAAGATACAATTGAAAATGTAATTCACAGAGAGGGATACATGTGTAAATTACTTTAATGTTTTTAATCGAATTAAAGACTACAATGAGTTCATAAATTAACAAAATAACGAAAAACTAATTAAAGAGAAATAATTGAGACTAAATTAATGAATGTCATTCTGTTTGTTCTCGGGCTGCCATATATGTAATATGCGATGAAATTATTGATAACGTTTGATAATTTCAGTTAAACGTCGAGAAACAAATCAGCAATATATATATCAAAAGAATCCCTGCATAATAATATTTCATATACTTCTATGTAGACCCTTCACTGCTGCTCACTGTGACTTCTTGTTTCATTTTCGAAAGGTTTTCAGAAAAAAGTTTGGGCTGTAAGCCTCACTGTTTTTATGTCACATAAATTCTTCAAGAAGTGCAACTCGTCCAGCCCTGTCTTTGGCTTCAAAAGAAAATGTGAAGCGTTAGTGGAGACCCTCGTGTTACACGTGGCGTGCTGCTATTGGTCCACATGATGAGAACCTCGTGTTACGCGTGGCGTGCTGCTATTGGTCCACATGATGAGAACCTCGTGTTACGCGTGGCGTGCTGCTATTGGTCCACATGATGAGAACCTCGTGTTACGCGTGGCGTGCTGCTATTGGTCCACATGATGAGAACCTCGTGTTACGCGTGGTGTGCTACTATTGGTCCACATGATGAGAACCTCGTGTTACGCGTGGCGTGCTGCTATTGGTCCACATGATGGGGTAAACTGAGAGAGAAATCTGCCTTGACGCAGGCTGGAGTTTTGAAATGAAATAAAATCAGTTGCACCTAAACGTTGTGCATGTTTTAACGTAAATCTGCATGCAGTGCCCGAGTTGTTTTTATTTCTCAGAATCACTATGCAAAATTTCTCCCCAAGTCAAATTTTTAGGTGCAGGCTGTGAAGATAAGTTATATAATGAACCATCGAATAACTATAGGTACAACAATAAATAATGAAATCAGGAATTAAAAAGTTGAGTCGGATAAAAACCGAAATTTTCATCAGAACATCAACCTAAAATGTCTTAATTCACGGCATGCATTCAAGTAGCAAGCGTAATGTAACTTTACGGAAACTAACTTAATATAACGTATTATGACGCAAAATAACGTACCATAACATCCCGTAAAGTAACATAACGTAACATAACGTCACGTAAAGCAACCTAATCCGCAGATGTGTAACCAAAGGCCACTGCAGAAAATCCCGTATTTTCCAAAGCTTGATTTCTGTAAAAGAAGTGCGGCTAATTTTGGGTTTAGGTGCCGCTGAAATAAATAGAATTAAGCACCGTGTCTGAAGCGAATAAAAGAAGTAATCTACATTGTTGTGCACATTTTCTGATGCCAAATGTAACTGTTAGCCTGACAAGACGATGGTGGTCAGTCGTGGCCCCGTAATTAGGGCTACAGACGAGGTCATTAAAGCAAGTGAGGCTGAAATTAAACAAAAGAATGTTGAAGACATCGTTGTTGAAGCGCAGGGACTACGCAGCCCACGGACTGGCGTTGCAGTGTGCACTAAGATGCGTCATGAAATTCTATTTCGTGCGACCCACTGAACTCTTTACCATAAATTACAGGGAAATCTGTTTTTAAATAGAATAGAATAAGGCAACAGGAACGAGCCGTTTGGTCCATTCTTGGGCTGCTACACAAGTTACATGTCGTGGGAAAATTTCACCCAGCACCGTGCCAAAGTTCGTTACACTGTACTTTTTACATCCTGGTTCAGAAGCCTTACTGGAAATTAACGTTCTATTATTAATGGAAAGTATGAATGCATTTTCGTATTTCCTCCGACTTTTCGATGTAAGAAATAAGTCTCTTAAATATGCTCAACAGTTACTCAACAGTGGCATGTCATTAATTGGCCGTTACTGTAGATATAACACGTAAAGGACAAGCTCTGCTTCTCTTCTTAACTTCGTTTGAAGTTTTCCTTTATTTTAATTGCCGAGTACTGTGGACGGACTCCTCTTTTAATTGCCTGGTACAGTGTACTGATTCCTTCATTCTATTTGACCGGTACAGTGAACTGACTCCTTTATCTTAATTGCCTGGTACAGTGAACTGACTCCTTTATCTTAATTGCCTGGTACAGTGAACTGACTCCTTTATCTTAATTGCCTGGTACAGTGGACTGACTCCTTTATCTTAATTGCCTGGTACAGTGGACTGACTCCTTTATCTTAATTGCCTGGTACAGTGGACTGACACCTTTATCTTAATTGCTTGGTACAGTGGACTGACACCTTTATCTTAATTGCCTGGTGCAGTGGACTGACACCTTTATCTTAATTGCCTGGTACAGTGGACTGACTCCTTTATCTTAATTACCAGGTACAGTGGACTGACTCCTTTATCTTAATTGCCAGGTACAGTGGACTGATTCCTTTATCTTAATTGCTAGGTACAGTGAACTGATTCCTTTATCTTAATTGCCAGGTACAGTGAACTGACTCCTTTATTTTAATTGTCTGGTACAGGGGACTGACTCCTTTATTTTAATTGCTTGGTACAGTGGACTGACTCCTTCTCTAGCTGAGGAGATGCAAAAGTCGTTAATTGCACTAACTGATTAATTAGGAGCTCACTTCATTAACTCAACGAGCTGCTCTGATGTGGAGGAGTAGCGGAGGAAGAGAAGGAGAAGAAGAAGGAGGAGGAGGAGGAGGAGGAGGAGGAGGAGGAGGAGGAGGTGGAAGAGTGGTGTTTTAGAGTTGGCAAAAGTTGCCTACTTCTTCACCTTACTCCTCCACTCTACTCCTCCACCATACTCTTCCACCCTACGCTTCCACCCTACTCCACCCTACTTCTCCACTTTACTCCTCCACCCTACTCCTCCACAGTAGAGATGGTTAGAGAAATAACCGAAAAAATGGATAAAGAAATAACTGTGGAAATGGTTAAAGAAATGGGCGTGGAAATGGCAACGGAACAAGTGCATTACCGCCTCATCAAAGAAACAGAGCTGTGAGGCCATCACACTGGTGGTCAATTCAGGGTCTATGAACACATCGTGGGACGTAGACCCTTACACCCTCAACTGATCTGGTGGTCTGAGTGGGGATTTGAGTGGGGATTTGAGTGGGAAATTGAGGGGGAATTTGAGTGGGGATTTGAGTGGGGAATTGAGTGGTGGTGTGAGTGGTGGTCTGAGTGGTGGTCTGAGTGGTGGTCTGAGTGGTGGTCAGAGTGATTGTGTGAGTGGTGATCTGAGTGGGGATCTGAGTGGTGGTGTGGATGGTAGTCTGAGTGATTGTCAGAGTGGTTGTTTGAAAGATAGACTGAGTGGTGGGTTGAGTTGTGATCTAAGTGGTAGCGTGAGTGGGCACGTAAATAAAGGCAAGAATATACCGTGACATCGATGAAGAGAAGCTAAAACTGATATCAGCAAAAATCCTATTCTTCTCAAACTCATAAAACGTTTCGTGCTATTTGTAATTACTTCAGTAGTGAATTTACCTTTAAAAACTGCGTGATTTGTTCATGCTATTTATTGCAAATAATTACCTCAAGTCGATGAAATGTGTCCGACTTTGCGAGACTCAGAGATTTCGATTCGCGTTTCGTGTAGTTTAGAGTCGTAAAATAATAGTTCAGTAAATTTGAGGCACTCATTGAAGGGGAGCAGTAAAACAAAACTGAACAAAAGCGTCCGCTGCTTTATGAAGTTTTGTGCACTGAAGTCTCTGTGTGGCAGAGAATGGAAGGCTGCAGCAACCGAGCAAAGGATCTGAATCTTTTAATGAGGTGGTACAGTAACGCACACCTGAACCTCTATAGAAGATGTGGTGTCAGGGAACGAATGATGTGGAAGGAAAATCCCCATCTCTTTTCTTTCCTTCCTCGTCATGCCTCCTCTTCATCCCTCCTCTTTATCCTTCCTTACAACCCTCCTCTTCATCCTTCCTCTCCATCCCACTTCTCCATCCCTCATTCTCTTCTCCATCCCTGCTCTTCATCCCTCCTCTCCATGCCTCCTCTCCATTCCCCTTCCTCACCATCCTCATCATCCTCCTCTCCATCCCTGCTCTTCATCCCTCCTTTCCATCGCACTTCCCCATCCCTCCTCGCCATCTCCTTCCACACCCTCCATCCCCCACCCGCCCTTCCTTATCAAAATAGCAGCAAAATTACCACTGTAATAAAAAAACTCGTCTGCTCCAATTCTCCGATTACGACGACCTGTCAAACCTGCGCTGAATTGGTGCCCAGAATTTGTGCGGAAGTCAGCGTTTTATCGGCGCTGAAGAGGCGCGTTTGGGGCGGGAATTCTCCGATAATGATTGCGCACTGCGCTTCTCACTTGTTCTCAACTCCCTGGGTCGATATTCCAGATGAACCTGGGATGCTGGAATTCTATGGAAAATAGTTCTTTTCCCTTTGTTGAGGGTTCTGGAATATTGAGCAGAGAATGGAATATCAGGGAGTAATTCATGAATAAAAACAAGAGTAGTTTTTTTCTATTGAAGAATAGTTCTTTAATATTGAAGAGTAGTTATTTAATATTGAAGGGTAGTTCTTAAATATTGAAGAGTAGTTCTTTAATGTTGAAGTTTAGTTATTTACCATTGAAGAGTAGTTCCTAACCAATGAAGAGTAGTTATTTACTGATGAAGAGTAGTTTTTTACTACTGATGAGTAGTTCTTTATTATTTAAAAGTGGTTATTTACTACTGGAGAGTGGTTCTTTACTATTGAAGAATAGTTATTTACTATTGAAAGTAGTTGTTCATTATTGAAGAGCAGTGCGTAAATATTGTGGTGTAATTCTTGGTTTTGATGTTGTCCATTCGTTTATTTATTCATGCAATCATTCACTCATTCATTTGCTTATTCAGCCCCTTCATCCACTCTCCCACTCATTCACGCAGCTATTCAGCCCCTTCATCCACTTCCCCATTCATTCACGCAGCCTGAGGAGTTGCGACCCTTCATGGGCCAAAGTTTAGCCTTGCTTGTGTAGCCAGGTCTGGATTGTCAGTAAACTTCATCGATACCGAATATATTTGCCAATAAAACTGCAATGTCGGTCCTAAATTTTAGGGTCTGTACACGAAGCTGACGGTGCAGACTGCAGTCGTAATGTTGCTATCATACTTTCTGCAGAAGACGTACGATGCAGAGACCTCCTGTCGCCAGTTCTAGAGACAAAAGCAAGCTCCATTGATTCACAATTTCATTACAAAGACTTCTTTTGCTGGGAAAAAATCGTAGGATTGAGAGGAGCGGCAGCTGGAACTGTCAGCCCACCAAAATTCCAAGATTCCAGTGGGTTGAGTGCATTCCACTTTGTAGGAATTGAGAGAAGCTTGCATTCCCGTGGAGGAGATGGAACTGCGTCCGATGCCACGTTTTTATTGGACTGTGATAAACTATACTCTTTTTTTTACTGGCATGCACCACTTGGACAGACCACCGAAAATATCATAAAACTAGTAGACCCATACGGGAAAAAAATCTCGTATTGTTTACTGAATTTTTCATTTGATTTGTCAGTGGACGAGGGCTTTGCGAAGGACTTTCCACATTCAAGGATGTGTCTTTGGTATCCAAAATACAATGCTTACAATACATGTATAACCTACTGAATTTCTTCTTATCTAAATCCTCATGAGCGTCTCAGAGAGATGGACCAAGCAAGCCAGCAAGCAACAGACTGTGTATTATTATATGGCGGGATGCAAAGCTAAACCAAGAACGAGTCCATTTAATAAATTAAGCGAGTGAAGTATTTCATATAAGATATAACATCTGGATAGCTTAACCATAGAAGAACGCTCACATGGAGACTTTGAGAAGGAAATAAAGAAGCTCTAATAGAGGTGAGAGCAATGTACAGGGAACTGATGCAAAACTCAACTGATGTGACAAACATGTGACAAGTTCAAAAGCATGTGACAAGTTGACAAGCATGTGACAAGTTGGCAAGCATGTGACGAGTTGACAAGAATATAGCACGTTGACAAGCATGTGACAAGTTGGCAAGCATGTGACGAATTGACAAGAATGTGACGAAGGGAAAATAGTGTAACAAGTTGACAAGAATGCGACAAGTTGACAAGAATGAGACAAGTTGACAAGAATGTAGCAAGTTGACAAGCCACATTTTTACTAGTCAGTCTTTCTGGTGCTTGTTGCTTTGGACACTCTGACGGCAGAAACGATAATAAAAAGAAAAAAAGAAGGAAAAGTTGAAAGATAAGAAAGAAAAAACAATGAATGAAAGAAAACTACCGAAAGAATGAGTGAAAGAAAGAAAACTGAAGAAAGAACAAACAAACGAGAACAAGAAGGAAGGAAATAATGAAAGAAAGAATGAAAAAAGATAGAGCAAAATACTTCAGAAGAACACAAGCACCGTCTAAGTTGAAGTTTAACCTGAGACATGTCACAAAACTTAAAGTTTCGAGGACCACCTCCATGTGAGTCAACACATCTGTGCCAAGTATTTCAATTTAAGATACATGAGACACACGAAATGTGTCTTCTGACACACGAAATGTGTCTTCTGACACACGAAATGTGGTTTCTGACACACGTAAGTTTGAGCAAAATTTTTTATCCTTTTTGAAACACTTCAAAGCACACGTGTGATGAAGGATTTTCCTTGAATAGTGTATAGTTATTGAAACACTTCATAGTGAGCTCAAGAAGTGTATTGTGACTGCAATACTCTATTAGATTCACTTACTATGAATTGGTAGTTGAGACAAAAATTCATCCTTCCAAAAGAATCACATATATATTTTTGTAACTTATATGCTAGAATATGCTACATTTTTTATGTTTTTGGGAGTGTTTGAGAACCATTTATCCCTCATAACCTTTACAATCAATTATTTTGAAAAGGTAGACACCTATGATATGTGTCATAAATGGAAGTCCATTTCTCTAACCGTTCCTACGACCTACGAAACTTGTGCACAAACTCAGAGACAATTTTTCAGGGCACTCTTCGGCCATTTCTTTGCTATTTTTGTACTAATTGGGCTCTTTGTTTCTTTGTTTTTCCGTCCAACTTTCTTTAAGTTTGTCGTTAAATTATCAGTAACTTCCGTCGACGATTGGGTATTCTAAGAAAAATTATTGAAAAATCCTTAGTTTACGTTAATCCTTCGTTGACAAGAGACTTAGGAAATAACAACCCAGGAAATTCAAGAACTTTGTCAAGCAAACTATGGAAGTCAAGTAAGCTCTGGAACAGTCAAGTAAGTTCTGGAACAGTCAAGTAAGTTCTGGAACAGTCAAGTAATCTCTGGAAAAGTCAAGTAAGCTCTGGAACAGTCAAGTAAGCTCTGGAACAGTCAAGTAAGCTCTGGAACAGTCAAGTAAACTCTGGAACAATCAAGTAAACTCTAGAACAGGCTTTGAAATAGTTAAGCAAGCCTTGGAGTAGTCAAGTAAGCTCTGGAACAATCAAGAGTTAGATCCTATGTATAATCAATTAGGTAAGTATTACAATATAGTTCTGAAAGTCAATTCCAGTTTATTAAACTTACAACGGTGTCTACTTCTTCAACATAGTATGTTTGCACGTTTAAAAATGTCTACACACTTCAGTATGTCTACACACTTCAGCAAGTGTTCCTACTTATCATGTTTAGAAAATGAATTCCGTTTCCAAATTCACTCCCTCCTGAAAGTAGCTATCAAGTTCCCCAAGAACTGACGAAAGTTCCTGCTTCCTTCAACTCCAGTGAAGAAAGGTGTCATTCATATCAACAATAACATTCCTGGAAAGAGAGTTGACCTTTCCCCGACCATTCCTTGATTCCTGACACGACGGAATCTCCCTGCCACAGTCATTCGGGAACCCATTCTCGTGATGGTGGCAGTCACCAAAGACTCGTCAGTTCCTGTTCATTCCAAGTCTACGCGAGGCTCGTCTTCTGGAGACAGATAGGGTAGTCGTCAGCACGTGTGGGGAGTCTCGGGGTAGTCGTCAGCACGTGTGGGAAGTGTCGGGGTAGTCGTCAGCACGTGTGGGGAGTGTCGGGATAGTCGTCAGCACGTGTGGGGAGTCTCGAGGAAGGTTTTGTGTTTGTGTTCTCTAGAATTTACATCGGTACTCCAGCATGTGTATTTGTATATATCTGATCACACCAGTTAAACAGCATGAAGTTTTTTATTCTTTTTATCTTCCGTCAGATCGACAGACAAAACTAGCAAGTAACCTCGTGCAAATACGGGTTAATTTTTTCAATTGTAGTCCAGCTGAAGTTATCTCATTTAAGTCATGTTTTATTTATTGTCATTAAGTCGGGGATGAGACTATGACCTGCTGTTTCTGCTATGTTAGAAATAAAATTTGAAACTACTTTCAATGAACAACTTTTTCAGTGATTATCTGGTGGTATAAAGATGCCCTGCCTTCACATGCCCTGCCTTCACATGCCCTGCCTTCACATGCCCTGCTTTCACATGCCCTGCCTTCACATGCCCTGCAAGCTGCAAATCACGTAAAGCAATTTCATAAAAATATATTAAATTTCTTATTCTACCATTACTTTTGAAGAAATACACCAACTGAATTTTAAATTTTGTCCATAACAATGCTGTGCCCAGTGCTGTATGCTGCAACAGCGAGGCATGTCTAGTGGTTCAAACCCGCGTACTTGTGCGAGAACTGCACTGATTGACGTCATACGGTCTGTAGAGTCCCATTGTGTGGTCAACAGTTCGGCCTCGGAGCGAGAGAACTGAAAGTTTTTTCTTCTTCTACACGTAAGATACTTCTCTCATACACGACATAATGACAAAATATAAAGGCAAATGTTTTGTACTTTCCGGCAAGCAGTGTCGTTAGTACTAATGTAGATGGAAGAATTAATTTCAAGGGGAAATTTGTGACATGGGAGCCGTTTGAGAAGTTTTACAGACTCAAGCACTGCACAAAAATTTTAGATTCACGTGCGCAGGAATTTCATTAGAAACCTCCTAATGGTTTTACAAATAAAAACCAAATAGAAACAGAGAAATTTAACTTGAAAATGTTCTCTAAATTTTTGACCCCCGCGCTATTTCTAGCTGTGCCATCTTGGGCTGCTGATGAAGAGTTATGGACGTCCTCAGACAATCTTCCTTCAGGGCGCGCATAAGTCGCAATCTGCCCTCAAAAAGGAGCTGTCGACGCTTCTTTCCAGAAGCCTACAGAGCTTTGGGTGCAGGCAGGGTAGCAAGGATACGGAAGTCGTAAAGTGGCCCTAGCGTGTCTCTGTTTCCTGTTTTGAGGGAAGCCCTGGGAGCTAGCGACTTTTCAGTTGCTGCCCCTCTCCCTCGAGGTAAAAGCCTCTAGCCACATTTGAATGGCGCGCTCAATTCTGTAGCAACACAAAATTCTACTAAAGATGAAACTTCATTTTAACTTAGTCTTTATAGTGTTGCTGTGGAGTTTGGTAGTGTGCAACAGGAAGTGCATAATATTCAGGCAAATGCGCTTCCTATGAGAAAAGTGCATGCTCTACTGAAATATACTCAGTCGCTGCAGCGGTGATAGGGATAAAATTTTATTAAATGGGAAGTATTTCTAGATGGTTCTGCTGCTGTTATTCCCAATGGTCATGTTCTCTGGGCGAGCATGGAATTTCAATAAGGATACATTCTATTCAATTGAGATATACGCCTCTCTTTCGCTCTCTTGGCCGCAGAAATGGAATAATTTGGAAAGAACTGTACTAGGGAAGAAAGTTAAAAAGTTGTTTAAATAATTTTTTGGCCTTTTAAATTTCAAATGATTGTTCAAATGTGATGCCATGAAAGAATACGGTAACTTTCAGTGCATCACCACACTCGTGAACTGGACATTGTCTTGCTGGAAGAATCCCTCCGTGAAGTCCTGTTGTAGTCAATAAACTTGTTTAGTTATGTCGCACAACTTGAGGGCATGGGATGCTGAGGGCTTACAGGATGCTGAGTATCCAGGATACCAGCTGACTGATAATAATACTGTACAGCTTGAATCCTGCTCTTGACAATAAAATAATATTGTTACTAGATAGTTCCCGCAGTAATTCCACGATTTATATTAAACTAATTTGAAATTATTCTAAAGACGAATGTATTAAAGATTTACGACGAATTATTGTGTATTAAATGAATATTGTTCATTAACATATAGAAAACTTCCATTTTGTATCTTATCTACCGATAACATGGCCGAGTAAGAGAAGAAGGCTAATAACGGGGGAAATGGCTTATTTTATAGTAGTCTAGCGTGTTTGGCATCCACAATACAATGCTTATCATACATGCATACCCGTTCTGATTTCAGTTCAATAATTTCTTCAGTAATAGATTGGAAGAAATGAGACGGATACACACAGATAGAGAGAGATAGGTGGAGATACACTGTGCATTATATGTGGAAGTAAAATTTAACACAATTTGAGGGCGTGATTGACAGGTTGTGGAGTATTCAAGATACCAGCTCACTGAGACAACAGTTCATAGCTTGACAAGGATATACAATTAGCTTCATTTAGATCCTGCATCTCGAAAAAGAGCACTGCAAAGTACTATGCAAAGATCCTGCAGAAATTATTCCGTTTGTCTCAACAGGAATTTTAGAATCCCAATATTCAGAAGCTAAGAGGCAGTGAGTTAAAAAAATATGAATCGTGAAAGTCCAAACAACCCCAGCTCTCACGAAGGTTTGTTTTTAGGATGCATTTATGTGAAGGGAAAAATATTTGCTCGCTAAGCCACTTGACACTAAGATAATCTTTAAGGACAAACCTTTGACGCTAAGACAAGCTTCAAGCACTAAGCCACTTGACGCTAAGACAAGCTTCAGGCACTAAGCCACTTGACGCTAAGACAAGTTTCAGGTACTAAGCCACTTGACGCTAAGACAAGCTTCAGGCACTAAGACACTTGGCGCTAAGACAAGCTTCAGGCACTAAGACACTTGACGCCAAGACAAGCTTCAGGCACTAAGACACTTCACGCTAAGACAAGCTTCAGGCACTAAGACACTTGACGCTAAAACAAGCTTCAAGCACTTCCCTAGAAAACTCAAAAAAGTGTTCTCCGTGACACATAGTCGGCACGCACTCGCTAAAATTTGTTTTCTCCTGTGTACTGGAAGTGTTTCTTCTATAGAAAATCAGGAGTTTTGTTTGTATACTCTCAACGTGATTTTCTAGAAAACTCAAATGTTTTTCGTCAAGAATAGCCGAGATTTTGTAGAACTCAAAGTTGCTGTGGGCAATAGGGAAGATTTTTTCTTCAGAGAACTCTGAAACAATTGCTCTAGGAAGGTAGAAAAAGATTTCTCTAGCAAGCTAGAGATGGATTTCCTTACAGCGCTAGGAGACTATTTCTTGGAGAGCTACGAACTATTTCTCTGGAGAGGTAAGAACTACTTCTTAGGAGAGCTAGGAACTATTGCTTTGATGAGCTGGGAACTATTACTTTGAAGAGCTAGAAACTATTTTTTGGAGAACTAGGAACTATTACTTTGGAGAGCTAGGAACTATTTTTTGGAGAACAAGGAACTATTACTTCGGAGAGCTAGGAACTATTTCCCTATAAAGCTAAAAATCATCTCGTCAGAAAGCTTCGAAACATTTACTTGGAGAACTATGAATAATTTCCCTGGGGAGTTAGGAATCGTTTCTCTGGAGAGCTAGGAATCATTTTTTTTAGAGAACTGAGAATTATTTTGACCGGAGGAAATGCTATTCCCCACGATACAGACCGACGCACTTCAAAAGCCAATCTAAGAACTCGGGCAAAAGGATGGCTGCCCCTTGAAAACTCTACGGGGAAGTTAAACCATATTTCATCGGCTGCCGGGTTCGGCTGGCTGCTAGAAAAACAAGTGGGATCCCTCAGTGAAATATAGATGTATCTTTGTTCGTTTCCCCGCTGAAAATTATGTGCTACAGCTAGTAACTTTGTCATAGGTCTGCATCTGTTGTTGAAGTTTAAAGTGCCACTTGAAGAGAGTGCTTTATCTTAAAGATTGCCTAGCACTTATTATCTCTTCTTTAGGTCGTTTGCCAGCTGGTGCTTTGTTTCATTTGTTACAGAAAAAATTCTTGAACTTAAAAGTAACAATTATGTAGATGTAAATTATGAGAAAAAGCTGTCGTTTTTGCTTATCTGAACTTATTATAGAATGAAGTGCTTCAAAGTTTCGTGTGTAAATTATGAGTCATTCAATGCTCATTATTCAACTTTAGACTATGCAGTATGTGCTACAATATCTTATTGCAGAATTAACAGCATACATGGAACTTTTTGCCGTTGATGACGGTTAATTCTAAAGTATAAATTTACATTATGAAATTTGCATTTTGCTACTAGAATGTGTGTAGAAGTACCAGATTTTATTATATAACCAGAGCTTTTTTATTCTTCAAATTTATTCATGTTTTGCTTTTATTTGAGCATTTCAATTTGGGATAACACAAACTAGATTTTTTATTGTTTCTGCAGATAAATACTTTTTTTAGCCTTGTTTATTTTCACAGAATTTAGGTCTATTTCTGAAATGGTTTATTGACCTTAAATTTGAGTGCCTGTAATCAATTGCATTTGCACTAAATTTTTCCTAAACTTGGAACATTATGATAAGAATTTATATCACTTCATGTCCTACAATTTAAAGTAAATAAATTAAAATAAATGCTTTCAAATTTGAATTTTCCTAACTTGATTACACAACCACGTTTTACACAGGGTTTTGTGCTACATATAAGCGCACCTACACAGGGCTGTGTACTACACACAAGTGTACCTACACAGGGCTGTGTACCACAAACAAGTGCACCTACACAGAGCTGTGTACTACACACCATTTCTTCTCTACGTGCTGCTGGCATTGAAATGTCGTTTGGTTTTAGTTTCAAACATGGATTGACGAGCACACTCCCACATTTCTGTCACATACGCTGAGCATGCAGTGTGTATAACAGCGCCTATTACATACCTTACATAAGTAGACTTGATAAATTAATTTTTAGCATTACAAGCGTAGATTCGAAGAGTGCTAAAATCGCTGATTGCAAGTTGATGATTCGAAGTCTGTCTCCTTTAACCCATTCCCCAACAATTTTTTTGTTAAAAACGTTTCTTTTTCAGACTAATTTTTTTATTTTCGTTCTTTATAGAACTTTTTGGTTCATGGCTTACAGAGACAAAATCGACGAGTATATACGTATGTAGCTGGTTTTTGAAGGTAAAGTTTTAGACGAGTATACTTGTAGACGACTGAATAAAGAACATTTTGTGAAAACGTGTATACACGTTTCTGCCAGGGAAGGGGTTAATAGACAGCAAAACCATTCTTGTTATTTTCCCACACGTGCATTTCACCGACGCAAACGCAGAACATTTCTATATCATTACGTACAGAAATATAGGAACCTTCGCCCAGTTTCCTAGTCAAAAAAGAACTAATTTTCGTGTTTTTTTAAGCTAGCAGGAAATTCAGGTAACGAAGACCATTTAACATTCTCTGGCACGACTCCTGAAAGCCTCGAAGTTTTCACAAAATTCCCGTGCTTTCACCGCCTAAAATTTTCAAGCTGAGTTTTGTTTTTACTAAAACTTTTGATCATAAATTGTCGAGTGTCGATAGTCGAGGCTTGACCAAGACTAATTATGTGAGTGTACATAATGTCGTCTAGGCCAGCGTGGGACATTGAACATCTAATGGTGTGTGGTACGCATATTTTCTAATGGTGTGTGGTACGCATTTTCCCTAATGGTGTGTGGTACGCATTTTCCCTAATGGTGTGTGGTACGCATGTTCCCTAATGGTGTGTGGTACGCATATTTTCTAATGGTGTGTGGTACGCATATTTTCTAATGGTGTGTGGTACGCATTTTCCCTAATGGTGTGTGGTACGCATGTTCCCTAATGGTGTGTGGTACGCATATTTTCTAATGGTGTATGGTACGCATATTTTCTAATGGTGTGTGGTGCGCATGCTTCCTAATGGTGTGTGGTACGCATATTCTCTGATGGTCTGTAATACGCATGTTCCTTAATGGTGTGTGGTATGCATATTTTCTAATGGTGTGTGGTACGCATATTTTTTAATGGTGTGTGGTGCGCATGTTCCCTAATGGTGTGTGGTACGCATATTCTCTGATGGTCTGTAATACGCATGTTCCTTAATGGTGTGTGGTACGCATATTTTCTAATGGTGTGTGGTAGGCATATTTTCTAATGGTGTGTGGTACGCATATTTTCTAATGGTGTGCGGTACGCATATTTTCTAATGGTGTGTGGTACGCATATTCTCTAATGATGTGTGGAATGCAAATTTTCTAATGGTGTGTGGTACGCATATTTTCTAATGGTATGTAATACGTAAACTTTCTTATGGTCTGTGAAAATTATGTTTCTAATGGTTGGTGATGCGCAAACTTTCTAATGGTTCGTGATACGCATATTTTCTAATGGCACAAGCGCTTCCTCCACGTCTAAAATAAGGCCTCAATGTCACAAGGCTTTCCTAATGTTTTTGGACCTGAGGCCTTTTCCGTAATTTTTTTAGCTCAACCCAGGCTTTGCTGTACAGATTCTTCGATTTTATGCAGATTTCCCCCGTCATTTTTCTTATGGATTGAATAATAGCACAAAAATTTACGGCGTATTGGACTTCGGGTGGCTGTAATCGAGTGAATGAATTAAGGACATCGAACTGTATGGAACTTTATGGAACTTTATGAAACCTTATGAAACAAATTTTGGCTCTGACATTCTGCTTTTTAGCACAAGAGAATATATATATATATATAGATCTTGAATAAATGAAGCAAGTATCATAGCTTTTGCCTTGTGATTTGAGGTGCCCTGTCATCATTCAGACGTCAAATTTGTAATAATTTTTTCTTGATATAGACACCGGGAAGTGGAACTTTCAGATTCTTTACGAGTGGTTGCTGACTGTGCACCACACGCCAAACACCACACATCACACCCCATACACCACACACCAAGCACCACACACCAAATATCAAACACCACACACTAAACACCAAACACCAAACATCGAACACCACACACAATTGGAATCCGCCTCACCCCTAGCAGTTAACACTCAGCAGTTGACTCTCACCCTGTACCAGTTCAACTAGAACTCTGGCTCGCTGGAATGGTGGAGCCTGGATCAGTGAGTGTTGAACTGGAACTCTGACTCGCTGGAATAGTGGAGGCTGGA